>JAYJMB010062486.1:8331-71485 GCA_036873735.1 Pouteria campechiana | reverse complement strand
AGTCCCGGTCATGACGTTCCGTTCGCATTTCGTTTCTTCCTCATTATTTACTATGCCTGATCTGACTTCTTGAGCGCCCTCCGCGACGTTTCAAACAATATATTAAAAGAAGATCTTAAATATGTGAATTTAGATATAAAAATATGATATATTATAAGCTTATTAGTTATCTTGTACAATGTCATTTTAGTTACATTATAGTGATTCAAGTCAACTATACACAATGATAAGATAAAAACTTTACTGTTTAATTAGAGAATTTCAATTTTTCAATTCCATCCAAAATTTTAGAAAGCGCAACTTCTTCTTCATGATCTCAATCTCTCTTTTTGCTAGTTCTAGTTCTTTCCTCAACAATGGCACTTCATCACATGCTTTACATGACTTTCCACTTGACCTAGCTGTTATCCAACTTGCCTCCACATGTGCCCCATGTTTGTCACTAGTTGAGCTCATCGCCTCTGATTCATGTGCAAATGTAAGTTGTTGATGATACCCGTCACACCAACAAAAATAGTTACAGTCATTTTTGCCCTGAATGCATTAAAAATAAATTTTATTAAAATATCGATGTCATGATAAATTATCAAAAAAGGTAAATACATGCCAACTATGCACAAGAACATTACCATTTTGGATACCGATAAAACCAGCGTTGTAGATTTTTACTGGTCCATGATATTAGAGTATGACACAGCCCTCTGTCACATTTGCAAGGAATTTGTGGGTATGAACACGAATTTGAAGACATACTTCTGCCTATTTCGAGAAGAAAATATACTATATATCAATAAATTACATATCATGCATTATCCATATTTGTCAACCTCATTCAAGGATTATGACTAAGAGTGAAACAAAGAGAATGGAAAGTCATTCATATCATTCCAAAGATGGGTCCAACTCCAACATAAATCTAACCAATTTATGTATGTTGGACATAAAACTCATTGATTGTAGTATGTCTCACCCAACCTGTTTGATTACCAAAATATAAACATCTATATTTTATCAACTTAAAATTGGATGGCCATAAACAAAGGTCAAATCGAAACACACTTTAAGCTCCTGTCGCACTCAAACTCTACATGGTTCAATGCTTATTGGCATGAATATTAGACCAGTAAATGAGCAACACTAAACAAGGCTTTCAATTGCTTGAGTTGGGCTTAAATGCAAAACAAGTTGGTGGAATTATCACCATGAATTATGATCATATAGATCTGAGAAAAAATCCATTAAGTCAATCTACAACTCTCAATTTGAAGGAAAAAAGAAGAAAAAGAAGGGGATTATAACTGGATGCAGGAAACCAAAACTAGCATGTTGATGCATAAAGCATCCAACAAAATGGACTTCCAAAGTCACCTCTAACACTGAAACATAGGCAACATAGAAAAAGTAGACTACCATCATTTGGAACACCAAATGAAATGGCTTGCTAAAGCTGCTTCTGAGACTAAAATATAAATTATGTCATTCAACAACATACATCCATTGAAATGGACCGACAAAGACATTTGTAACAATCCAATAAATTCAGATATGGTGAAGAAAGGAAATTTCTAGGAAAATAACTTCCACTAGTTTAGTATGTGGTTTTCAATACTGTTCTGAATTTGAACAACATGAAGAATGGTAATGCAAAATAGATTTTGGATGGATTAATCCAATATGACTCTTTAATCTTAAATTTAATTATAGTATTTAAATTCATATAGATCTTTTTAGATGCAAAGAGGTGTGATTTTTCAATTGCAATTACTAGTCTGAGATGGAAAAAAATGAAGTGCTAATTCGATGATTCATAATAACAACAAAATGGGAATCATATACACTAGAAGAATGGCTGCGATAATTTTCAAAACATAAAACAAGAATTTTGATGGAAAAAAAATTGATGAATTGGAGGGGTATAAGAAACCAATTTAGTAAATGGCAATCCCAAACCTAACACAAAGTTTAGTTAAAGATGCTTTTCAATGCAACACATTCCCATGCATGGTTACCCGATTACCTACATCTATGGGGCAACAGAGCACTTCATCAGGTGCATATCAGATCGAGCCGATGCATCAACTAGGAACCAAAATCAAATTCATCCCCACAAATACCAAAAAGTAATATAACTCTAATACGGAAATTAAAACTGAGCTCCTACATATTATGCCATTTCCACATGACTTGACAGTTACTACATATTATGTCATTTCCGCATGACTGAAGTGAGTGTTTGCAGCTCCACATAGCCTATAGCATTCCCAGCTTAAAATACATAACACAATCCTTAATTTTCATGAAAAACATAGTTTCAAGACATAGTTTGGAGTAGCAACAGCATACCTAACATGAATCATTAGAAGTGAATTTTATGAACAAAAAATCAGACAGAAGAGTGAGCCGATGCAATTCAGCCCAGATAGTTCTTATACTTTTTCAGAGATAGAGATAGAGAGAGAGAGAGAAAGGAGGGGAGAGGCTAGGGGCTTACCTTTGTTCAACGATGGAGATATCATCGTAGCCGGGGAGGTGCCACGAGGCAGGTGCGGGAAGAATGCTAGTAAATGGTTGCTGCTGAGAAGGTGTGGGAAGAGAGCAGATTTAGGGCATTATGAAAATGAAGATAGGTACCCATATATCTCCTTCGGGGGTATTTTAGTCATGCAAGTTTCGAATTCGGCCGTCTGGCGCCCTTTAGTGGTGTCAGGCACGAATTTGGAAACGAGATATAAAGCTTGGGCACTAATTTAAGAAAACTAAAAAGTTGAACACCGAAACGGGTTTGTCAGCAAAACATGGACATGAATTTGGAAAAACCTCATCACTAGGGGAGATGGCTTCTCTCCGTATGTGTGTGTTCCTTTCAAACTTGATGCTCGCAAAAAAGGGCTTTTTTCCTACATTCCTCGCTCACGGCTCCCTCTCCATGGCCCAGATTAAATTTGCTCCATCGCATGGCTACCATGCCAACTACACTGAAATATTCAGTGTCTCTAGCTACACTAAATCATTTTTCATATATATATATATATATATATATATATATATATATGTGTGTGTGTGTGTGTGTGTGTATATATTAATGATATAATATAACATGTGTAAATATGTAAAGCTGACCAATACATTGGAAAAGTTTGAACGCATCCATTTCAGCAAACGTTCATTTTTATTCCGTTAACTACAATCAAAGGTCATCTGCCACCAAAGCCACCATGGTTGTTGTTGGGAGGGAGTGTGGCATTTCATTCGACTATTCCAGCCTTGAAGTACTATCATGAACTTTAAAAGCACATTCATTTGCATGTCTATTTTCATGTGACGTTAGAATCTGACATGATGCAATACACTCAGATTAATGGTTTTTTGTAAAGATTGATGGCTTAGGCAATCGCCAGGGTATTAAAAATAAAAATTTTAAGAATCTCTCTGTTAGGTTGTTATAGTTTATGTAGTGTACATGATTTAGGACATTTTTAATGTTTGGGAAATAGTTTTTATGTGGTGTACATGATTTATGACACCCTTTTTGAAAAATAAATTTTTGGATTAGCGTTTATATTTATGTGCTTTTAATTCAATAAAATTTTATTTTGAGACGCTAGGCTGATTCTATTGTGAATTATTTGTGGGTAAATCATGACATATATTGATGCCAATCATGGTGGAAAAGATCACAATATGATTGAAAAAGTAGGGGTAATGTTAGAAAAGAAAGGAATGCATATATAATGTTTGCCTTGTTTAAATTATGATTGTGGTGTTTATTCAAGTAGATGAGGATGTAAAAGGGGTATAAATTGTTTAACTTGTTTGAATTAAAGATGTAGTGTTTACTCCAGTAGAATGGGATGTATAAGGGTGTGAACACTACAACCCTTACTGCATTATCTGAACAGACCCCTTTCTTTTCCATCTAAAACCAGCCATTTGATTATTGTTCAATTGGATGGTTAGCATTTCCTAGTTACTGTTACTCGAGGGATTCAACTCCATGATTTGGGATGCATGCTTCTCACATTCAGGAAGCATGATTAGCGACCATTTTTAAAGTGGAAGAAAACTGCCAGTGAATTCTAATTCAGAAATTTGAATGCATTCTTTGGAACTTCAATTTCTATCCATGAGCGGTTCTTATTTGCCCTTTTCTGTATGCTTCATCAGTCAAAATTCCATTATCCAAGAGACTAAGACCATCTACAATAGAAGGTGCAAGTCCACATGTTTCCAAGTATTGGTACCAACGGTACAGTCTCGTCTTCAGATATGATTATGGGATCAAAATGGATGAAGGATGGTTTTCACTTACTCCTGAAGAAATAGCCATAAGTATGCTCAAAGATGTGGGGCTGGAGCTCTAATTGATTGCTTGTCAGGAGTAGGCGGCAATACTACTCAGTTTGCTAGAAGGTAAGCCGCCTACATGTTTGAACTCATGTTGTTGCTGTTATTGGTGGTAGATTACATGCGTTGTGAAACATTCATTCCCCACTGTCGTTCAGGAAGAAAATGTTTTCTTTGTAAGAGTTCTGCTGTGAGAAGGCATGGGTCCATCAGGCTGTTCAAGGACTGGCCGTTGCGCTGTGTGATAGTTTGGTTCTATTTGTGCTTTCATTCTCAGTTTTTTCTGCTGAATTTGTGGTCATTGTCACAGAGTTGAAGAATGCATATGATGATGTTGCATCTGAAAGTTTCATAAGACATTCATTCATTACATTCGTGTTGCAGTGAGTGGTGATGTCGTTTGTCAGTCCCTTGGGTCATCAAGTAGTTCAAAGTTCACAGCCTGACTGAACGTGATTGGATTATTTCAATCACGCTTCCATTCTACACTGTGTGCTGAATTGTTATTAACTTATTATGTGATGGATTTTATTTATCTAGTTTTTTATCATGTAGTGAAGTTGAGATACACTTAGATTGATGCATGCTTCACCGAGGCTTGTATGACATTGAGTTCCCACATATTACTGTGGTATCATCTGTTGGATTCATTGTGGCCTCAAGTGGATTAATTGCAGACAGAGTGATGAATGATTCCTCCCTTTCTTTCACTGTGAGGATTCCCCCAAGATCTGCAATACTTTAGATGAAACATCATACATAAAAGAGCCACTAAATACGCAGGTAAATGAGAAATTAAAAGTGACTAAACCCTTGGCTGCCTTCGATCCTACCCCATGAATTGCACATTGAGCACCCATCACGGCTTGCAACATTTTAAAAATATAGAGAAGAGAGTTCACACTAATTCAACTAGTATAGATGTACTATAAATCTCAACATGCATAAACAACCTAATTCACATCGCCAACCATCTCAGTGAGAACAATAATACATACAACATCATTTAGTACATCTCGTTACATTATCTAGCCACTTAACTAGCAAACCCAACAAACATCTATCCATCGAATCCATCGCATGAATGATCCATCACATTAAAAGATACAAGCACAAAACACATCAACAAAAATGCATACTCGTATAATCGTCTGGTCATTTATCCTAATCAAACATCCATTTATTGAGATCATTTCACAGATGATTATCTTATCGGTCTAATGGACCTATAGTATCATTCTATGGTGGAGTCTCAACCACTAATCGTTGTCTACTTAAACTCCAACATCTCATCTAATCACCCCACCTTTTGATCCATCTACTCTAATCAAACAATTCACAACTAATCGTTTGATCCATCTAGTCTAATCATCTGACAGTCTATCTACGGGGCTCCTACACCTCAAATCATCATCATATAGGTTTAGTAGCACAACATCACACTAAAGAGGTAACACCTCATCCATACATAATTGTTCACTAACAACTCATGATCTGACCTCATTTTGGAAAATTTAAAATATCAAATAAGCCAAATACATCGAAAATTATTAAGATCGACTATCTAACTATCCAAATCAAATATTGTGGAGTCTAGATCTCAAATCTCAAATCTACTTTTCCGTGCGTCTTACCGAATCGATGAACTGTTGTCATCGTTGCTGCACCAAGGTCGTCACCCACCTAGGCGAGCTCACTGGCAAGCAAACCTAGGTCGCTCGCTTGAGTTGACTTGGGCTTGGCCTAGCTGTCTGGGTCATTTGACCTACTCAATGCTAAGCCTTGCAATGGCCGACTCATTTACATTAGAGATAGGGTAGGAGGAAAACCTCCAACTAGTGTTGGATTTTTCAATGCGGTCCTTACACACTAAAGGTTGGGGTTCTCCTAATAGTCTACCCATCTAGATAGCTGGAATTCACTAGCATCCTATCATCCAACCAAAAGCCAAATCCATAGTTCAAATTCCATATCTCTATTTAAATCTTTGCATCCCATGTCCAGCATCCCAAAAATATATAAACATAATATTTTTGGGGAACCATTCAACGATCCTTCATAATAGTTAACGAACTCACTATGGTTGTTGTTACCATAGGTGGGACCCACATCCTTATACATATATCGGCTCTACCCAAATATGAATCAAATATTCATACATATTTTATACATGATAAGAAAATAAAATATTTATTTCATGCACTCATCATGCATTAATTTCTTTATTTGCATTTGCACAGTCAATTAGTAAATAAGGATTTAATCCAAATCACAAATATAAATCTTACTTACTTGGAATGATGACAATGAAGAAAATACCATAACTCTCCTTTTACTTTCCATAGAGTCCCATATCAACAACAATATCCCTATCTTTTTCTATTCTCTCTTTGAAGGTCTACATCTCCAAAGGCAATAGAGAGAGAGAGAGAGAGAGAGAGAGAGAGAGATCCCATCCAGCTTTAAAAGATATTGGGGAATCTTCATAACAAGAAGGATACAATTTCCCTTTTAGTTTCATTAAAAAACAGAAAGTCAATTTTTTCTATTATATCCCGTCTAAACTATGAAAGGAAATCTTATTTTTTTAGTTTGTGATTATCCATTTGATTGTAAACCCCACTGCTAAAAGAGAAAATGACAAAAAAGAAAAATCATGGTCAACATGTCAATAACCCAATTCAAGTCAGATAGTCCATCTGATACATTGAATGGTCAACAAGTCAAAGGTCAACATTCAACATGTTGCCTTATCACAAAAAGACAAGTAAATTGTCTTTGATCTAAGTGATTACATCTTCCCTTACTAACAAAAGTTTCATTCTTGAAATTTACAACATCCAAATAACTCTTGGCTGCTATACTATCATGGCAGATTCATTTGAAGAAACACAGCTGAAACCTTCCTATCATGCTCTTCCTTCAAGATCTTCTTGCTTTGCTTGTCCCCCAACCATCGATTTCTAAGTTGCTATCATGTAGGGATGTAGTCGCCTACTCATCTCACCTGACCTACCCTCTGTCCGATCACACTCGTTGAACTGTCTGGGCCTATGCTAGCTATTATCTCATTGGTTGTACCAACCCAGCATCAACCTGTCTGAGCTATCCCAAATCAGACTGATTCTCACCTACAGCTCACACACCAATTTCTGCACCCTAGTCTAGACACTCAACAATAGCACAGTCCACAGTTTCAGCTAAGTCCCCCACTATGGCTACTATAGTCTGCTGCGAGACACCACCTAATCTCCAAGGAAGAATAGTCTCTAGTAAAGAATCTAAAGATTACGTATATGCTCCAACCATACATAAGCTATTACCCTATTCAACTTTGGAAAACTAAACTCTGTCCAACACACTTAATATTTTCCCATTTCCATCTTATTTATGCATTAATTTAGCATTATATTCATCTTTTTCTAAGCATGACTTGCTCTAATACCATTTAGCACAACCTAGACCCAAGATAGCTCCCCATTCTGCTACCCTAGCCCTGAGTGTGATTCCCCCAAAATCTCCTACGCTATAGATGAAAAATAAAACATAACACAACCCTTAAATACATAAATAAATGAGAAATGAAAGGAAAGTAACGATCATCTCACTCCTCAATCCTTGGATGCCTTTGGGCCTAACCCATGAATCACAAATCAAGAATCCATCATAGTTTATAATATCTGAAAAATATAAAGGGTGAGTTCACATGAACTCAGCAAGTAGTGCAAGTGTACTTTAAATCTCAATATGTACTAATAATCTTATTTACATTGCCGACCATCTCAACGTAAACAATCATGCATACAACATCAACTAGTATAGAGGTAAAAACCTAGATCAAAGACAATTTATTTGTCTTTTTATGGTGAAGTGATATATTGAATATTGACCTTTGACTTGTTGGTCATCTGACATATCGGTTCAATTGGTACCTTGGATCAGACCATTGAGTTGTTGACTAGGATTTTTTCTTTTTGTCATTTTTGCTTTTTGTAATGGAACCACAACCAAGTGAATAAGCACAACTAAAAAAGTATGATTTTTTTCTTGGTTTAATAAGATATAGTAGGAAAGATTGACTTTTGCTTTTGAATGAGATGAAAAGAAAAATTCTATCCTTCCCATTTTAAAGATTCCCTAATATCGTTTAATAGGGGAAGAAATCTCTTTTCTTTTCTTTATACTCATCATTCTAGGTACGTAGAATTTATATCTGTGGTTTAGATCAATCCTTAATTACTAGTTGATTATGTTAATTTAAATAAGGGAATTGATGGATGATTAATGCATAGAATAAATATATTATTTTCTTATTCTATATAAAATAAATATGAATAATTTATTCATGTTTGGGTGAGGCCACTACATGCATAGGGATATGAGTCTAACCCACGGCAACAATAATCATGACACTACATGCATGGGATATGAGTCTCACCCATAACAATAACAATCATGACAAGTCCGTTAACAATGATGAAGGCCCATTGAAATGATCAGCCAACAATATATGGACATTAGACATGAGATTGAAAAATCTAGATAGAAACAGATTTTGAATTATGGATTTGCTTTTAGCTAGGTAATGAGATGCTAAGGAAATCCAATCATCCAGATGAGTGAATCACTGGGAAAATCCCAACCTTTAGTGCATGGAGACCATGCAAAAAAATCAAATGCTAACTAAAGCTTTTCCTTCCTCCTTGTCTTTGGCGCAAATAGGAAAGCCATTGCCAAGCCCGACACCCCAGCTAGCCAGGCTAAGCCTAGACAGAACCAAGCCCAACCCAGGAGGGTGGCGTAACAGGTTGAAGGCAGCAACATTTAAGGGCGAACCAAACCTAGTGAGCTAGCACAAACCTAAGCGTTAACGAGCCAGAGCATTAAGTAGGTTGGATCATCCAAAATAAGGTCAGATCATGAAGTATTAGTAGAAAACTATGTAGAGATGAGGTGCTTCCATCCTAATGGTTGTAGCCCACTAAACTAATGTGATGATGATTTGAGGTATAAGAACCCCACAGAACTGGCAGATGGTAAGACTATCAGTTGAGATAGATCAATTGATCAGACTAGTTGGCTCAAATGATTAGGCGATTAGATAACATGTTAGAATCCAAGCGAAATGGGACATCATCTTGGATTTGTGTCATGACAAAGAGGGTCTGGACATTCTAACTATTGCGAAAGATACCCAAGCAGTCTCTAGGACAACAACATATTTTTGCCATTCCTTGCATCGAATTAAGGAGCTGGTTTCTATAAGCATCTTTTTCTGGAAATTGTCAGGTATACTTATCCACAATCAAACTAAGGTAAAAATACAGAGATAAGAACTTTATAGCTGAATCTTGGTATAAGCTTATAATGAATAAAAATTCACTTGGTTCTTTACTCCCTAATTTTCACATTTATTATAGCTGCATTGTACATATCATTAATAATATTTATATGCATTAGTACCTTTTTTCTTCTTTTTACAAAACTTCCACTATTGCTGTCCTTGGTGCTTTATCATGTTTTTTTTTTTCAAAAAAAAAAAAATTAGACAAAGATTTCTCCTTTTCTCTCTATATTTCTCTATTAATTGCTGAAGAAAGAAAAACAACTTTAATAGCTAATCTTTCAAGTACAAAACTACATCAATATATCAAAAACATTTATTCCAGGCTTGCTCAAACACCTTTTTTAAGTTTCATAGTGTTACCCATATGATTGTCAACCCAATTTTATATATTTGATTTATTCTTTCATATAACTAATAGGGTCAGTGATGACCCATGCGATTTGGATGGAGGAGAAAAAAGGAAAAGGAAAGAAGAAGTAGAAGGATTATATATGAATTGCAGATAAGTCTTGTGGCAGAGGAAGGTGTAAAAATATTTGCATCGAGCAAAAATACCACTTGTAGTTTATATCTTTGCAATAATAATGATAGAAAATAAAATGCATGTGCTTCTAATGTCACACCTTAAGCCTAATCAATTTCGGGTACATGAGAGAATGAAATTTAATGGTGAAATCCATGAAATTTAATGACATCTGTGTTCAGTTGACATCATTTCTAGAATCAACACATGCTTCTACTGCATAGGAATTTCTACTCAAATATGGTTTTACTTCAGTTTATTGTAGTTTGATAGTTGGGCAAAAGCATCCAGCGAATAATCCAATAAAAAGATAAAAACAAAAGTTCAATTTGATAAGCCCAATGTTGCAAGTCTGCCAAAGAAATAAGAATATAATGAAATTAAGCACTTGATTTCTGTCATATGGGCCAATTCTTCACACTCTCTCCACACGAATACAAATCAAGAATTCTTGTGAGATCTCCTATGACTTCACATTCTCATATTCACTATTTGCCATCTCCAACAGATATTAAAAATACAACTCTTCACATCTTTAATGCGTCAAGCCAGTCAACAGAAAGATGAGGGAAAAACAAGTCAGAAAAATAAATATTGAAGTGAAGAAACCTATATTTTGCTTTTGATCAAATGAAAATTTTGAAGAATGAAGCAGCGCTTTGTGAGGACTTGAAAAGGGGACTCTCAATTTGGTTGGGTTTGAAGACATACAAAACTTAGTTAGGATGACAGCTAGGGAGCTACACTAGAGTAGCTTGTGTCTTGAAGTTATGGCTAGGTGTCCATCTCATATTAAGGCATATCGTATGAGTGAGAACACTGCTAGCTCCAAACCATACATCTGGATTTTTACCATCAATTATGAGCCCCAATATGGGAAAAGGTAGATGTGGAACTTTTGCCATAGGTTTTACATCGAACCTAAGTTAAATATCCATCCAATTCAATAGATAATTTAATTAATCAAAATATAGATGCGTGAAAAAGGTGTATGCCATTTCAACACTTATGTAGGAACTCTGGTTTGGTTTACAGGCTTTAGACTACTACCACTAGTTAACTTCACACATCTGTAGATCCCATGTTTAAATAGACACTGTGTTTCACGTAATCAATTTTCTAAGCCTAAAGATGAACGAAAAGATTAAAGTTCAAGTTGATTTTTGCTTTTCTGTTTTTTTTCTTTGCCCCCCTTCATGTGTCGCATTTATTTGACAAATCAAAATCCATGCTTATGCCTTATACCAAGAAGAATAGTATTTTTTTTTAAGATCTATTTTATGTTGCTTAGAGGTATATGTATAAAAAACCATAAGATTTTCTAAAAGAAGAGGTGGGTAGCTTTAAATGTTATGAGAAGTTGAGGGTGGTTTTGGTGTGTAGATCTCAAAATGCTATGACATAAAATCTAAGTAATGGATCTCCTAAAAGCACCATGTAGACTATGGGACATTTGTAGATTGGTGGAGATTACAAACGGGTATAGTCTAGCATTTTCCTTTAGACTATTCAATGAGAATTACAAATAGTATACAATTTTTAGCTACATTATATGCAACAGGAAAGTGTAAAAACCTTTCTACTCATGGATGCAACCTACTTGAATTGTCTATCATGCCTAAATTTTTGTTGTTCAATTCATGATTTTGTTTTATTCTTAACTAACATGTTAACGTAAAAAGCACGAATTTGGTTATTCTTTCCTCAAATCCATATCTAAGATCCCATGTCAATTTTCTTTTATTCTACCCAATAATCTCCTTGATATTGTGATACAGAATAATTCAGACTTGAGGACGGTTTTCTTCAAGCCAGCGAAAATGATGCAGAATGTGACAAGGCTTTGCATTTAGGTTAAGGTTTATTTATTTCTAGGAATGATTTATTTGAATTTTGAATATTTAATTATTTTTGGGATTTGATGCATGTAGTTAATGGACGGTTTATATCATTTCTTTTATTTAGGGTTTTATCAATCCATTCCCATTAAGATTGAGATTGCATTAGGGTTTTCATTTATTCTATAAATAGGTGCATTGCCTTAGGTTTATGGCAACAATTTATGAATGAAAGTTTTTTACTTTATTCTTGCTCCCTAGTTTTATCCCATTTTCCTTAAATTTGTCTCAATTTCTCCCCTTTCTTCCCTTCTCATCCCCTAATGAAGATCCTTCCTCTTTCTTCTATTTCTTCTTCAATTAGTGCTACATCATGTTGTATCTTACATGAAGAAAATTAATGGTAAAAGCTAAAGAATAATTCAAAATTTCACATAAAAAAGTATGTTAAATCCATAGATGCAAGTGTACAAGGACCTATTTTAAATAGGAGACCTCATACAACCACCTAAAGTCAATGTAGTTTTCTAAATGATAATATTAGCCTTGTGAACATGAAAAAATTGGTGCTTATGGCTGCTATGAAGGTGATACGAAAAATATTTTTAAGGCATAAAATGTGAAAAGGTACAAGACTATCTGATGTGGATTTTATAACACATGCCAACATCATTGGCCTGCATTCCAGAACACAATATGGGTGGTAAACCCAAATAGGACTCGCGTCATCCACCATGGTGGATCTGTCAGCAGGCCTCAGATCACATCAATCATCATAAAGGAATCAGAAACTTACATGCACAGTGCAAGTGTGACCAGTAACATTAGTCATTACAATCCCCCAAGCACCACTAGCAAGTCCAGCAGAAGCCAGCCAAAGCTTCACTTCCCATTCGCAAACAGCTAATCTATGCATCCTCACACCAAGAGATTCATGGATTTCTCTTCCAAGACCATGCTAATGATTGTTTCTACTTCGTAGGAATTTATATCACTGATCCTGGTATCAATAGTTTGAGAGCCATACGACATAAAAAGCACAATAAGATTTTCGAAAGATGAAAACGAGACAGGTTAATTGCTTAAAATATTCACCTGGTATATGGCACAAGATCACCCAGCTGTTGCTCAAATAAGATGCAAAGATACATATGAGAATGCTCCGATTTAACAGTGGCATTATGCATATGTAGTTCTAACTCCTCCAAGGCTGTCATTAAGGACCTCAATATGCTGATAGGAGTAAACAACATATCTGGTTGGGTTGTCTCAATGCCAAGACTTCGGAACAAAGTAAAACCTTTAGCAGCATTGGATTGCCTTACGAGAGTGTGTAGAAACATCCTTTGGATATTATATGGCTTATCTACAACAGTACACACATGCCATTGGTGATCCCGAGAGGGTGTATACTGTATATTATGATAGCCATTAAGCTTGTCCTGGATTAAAAATGGGACAACAAATACCAAAAGCTCAGGTCCTGTTAGCAATAACATGAAAAAGGAAAAAGTGTAGGGCACATTAAGTAACAAACCAATTCAAGGAAAGTTGATAGAGGTGGCTCCAAATGGTGCAGTAGAGGTTCCTCTTCATAATAAAATCTTTAAGGCAACCAGTGGAAGAAGTGTTGCATGGGTGCATGGCGTTCATCCCTCTATATGATACAGCTGATGACCCCAATACCTGCACCACGAAGGCTGGAGCCCATGTCTTCTTGTTTCAGTACTTCACTGGTTTATTTACTCTTTCCTGAGCCTGATCGTCGTCACCACTACAAAACAATCGAAATGAAACAATCATTGTCAAGTGTAATAGCTGGCTTTCAATACAAAATTTAGCTAGGAAGCTAAAATTACTAAATGCATCTTGAGAAAGTGCAAGTGCTATCTATCATCCAGCATCATGCTGCTTATACAGTAATGGTGGATGCATAAGGAATGGACATCTCCTTCTAGTAGAAATCTTAGTTCCATAATAAGTGGGAAATTTGGTCATTAACACAATTTGTGGCAGCAATCATAGAAGAATTACACTAAAGGTGAGTTTATTCAAGTCAAAGGCTGTAAGACAGAAAGGGGAATGCAAAATGGAAACGTTCTGATGTGATGAATCAAGACTTGAAGTCCCATGGTCTCTTGGCACAAATGGTCCAAGTCAAAGTAGAATTGTGCAGGACTGACGCAGCCGAACCTAGCAAGTTAGCATTAGGTTTCAGTAATGGTGGGGGTGGAGGTAATGGGAATGAAAAAAGCTAGATGTTATCAAATATCATGTATGGAGTAGGCCTTCAATGATCCTGATGATGATGACGTGTAGCCATAGCACTAAGTAGAAATCCAAGGAAAATATCTTGACACACCTATCTTGCAGTAAACACATTGGATTGTTGATGCCAACTAATGCAATGTGCAGAATGTTAAGTTCTAAAGTTCCATTGGACACAGCTTTGCAATCAGAACTGAAACTTGAGCAATGAGTAGCTTCCTTCAGGGCAACATTAACTGCATTTGGTAGAAACTGGAGATATTTGATGATAACCATGACTCCCCATTTCTTTTTGCAGTGTTTCTCTACCACTTCCTCATCAGAAGCTTGGTCCCCAGAAGCATTTCTCTTCTCAATATGTTCTTCAGAGAACTCCCAAGAAGCAATAAGACCTGTACGATGCCACTGCATCCGTACACTCCCCTTCACAATATAGGGCTGGAAAACAACGGAGTTAGAAATAAATTGAACAGTCACAACGAGTATTTACAATATGAAATTTCAGTCCTACCTGGTATAATCAACGGACATACGTTTCCACAACCCGCTTTTGAAGAGTGTGATCACTGTGATCAAACAAAGCAACACGGGCATCTTCAACAGCCAATGACTCTCCCACGAGGTCTTCAATCCTCTCATCAATAGCACTTTTTCTCGTGGGTGTGTAGACCTGCTTGCCTTCCTCTGTGAACATCTCTAGCTCTGAGAGATTTCTAGCTATGTTTGTTCGGAGTTCACTCAGTTTTGTTTGCTCAAGATGTTGGCTTGCTTTAAGTGCCAACTGCAAGAAACATGGTCAAATTGCACCCAATTTAAGCACACTGTATGGAAGCAAGAATTTCAACCTCAAAAAGGCTGTAAGTTTAACATTTGCTTTAGATGACGGATTAGCTTAGATGGTTGACACACAAGGCATGTCAGAATGTTTATAACCATTGGATGCATTTGAATGACACAGAAATTATCTAATGAATCAATTGAAAATACTCTGTAGTTATCCTTGTGGTTAAGACAACTATAGGTGATCAGTTCTCTTCAGATGAATTGTCAATGGAAGAAAACTGATTCAAGTAGCAGATGAATAAGATAACATGCAAGACGTAGAGTAGGTAGTTCCACAAGCACCACAGAAAGCAATGGCAGTAGCCAATAAATATCTAGAAAAAAAAATTCTTGCAGGTAGTTCCTCTAGAGCTACTGAAAGCAGTGGCAGTAGGCATTCAATATCTATAAGAAAATGTCTTGCAGGTAGTTCCTCAAGCACTAGTGAAAGCAAAGGCAGTAGCCATTAAATATCTAGATTTTTTTTTTACTTTTTTTATTTTGGGTGATTTAATTCAAAAAAAGATGAAATCACGAGAGGGTTGGATGGTCTGACAGATAATATATCTCTACAAACTAAAAACAAGCTAATGTGTCTGCACATTCCATTCATAACATTTTGAGAAGGAAGAATAAAAATAAAACAAGGACCAATTTTTTAACTGTATATAGCAGTATGCTAGTGCCTAATAATTCCCAAGAAGTGTCAGCCAATGAAACAAGAATAACTACAATGATTTTCTGACAGCCAAATAAAATGAAAATCATAGTAAATGAGTCACAAACCTCAGAGTAAACTGTGTGATTATGGGCAGAAAATTGGATCAGCTTATCCCTGTATGCAGCTGGATTAGGGAAAACCAAGGCTTCCATAAGTCTTAATATCAGCTTATTTTTACTCCTAACACCCTGCAGAAAACATTTGTATACTTGACAGAGTCTCCTATAAAAGCACCAACAAGGGACACCAAAATGAGGAAACAATCAGGAATAAGCACAAATTTTAAGTAAATACCTGATGAGAAAGCACGATATCATCCACCTTCAAGAGATCCTTCTTATATGAGCGCCGCAATCACTCAATTACATCAGCCTACCAAAAAACAATAATTCTGAGTAAGTCTATATCAATATGAATACAGCTATTCAAAAATGTCAATAGAAACTTAGTAAGGAAACTTTGAGTAGCAAAAAACAGAAGCTACTTAGGCTAGAGAAATAATAAGAAGTTCCCAAGATAATGGGTTTTTGTGCAAGCTTTTAGTACATCTTTCATTGGGTTAAATTTGGACTCAGTGAGAAGAAGCATAACTAATTCAAATTCCTTGGACACAGCCATCCATTTATTTATTTATTTATTTTTCCTTTTCCGAGGATCCAAACATCCATTTATAAGCAAAAAGATTCAACATATGAATCTAATGACAAGCTAATAACCAGTTCAGTATCATGAAAAAAAGCTATAGGAAAGAACTAATGAAGAATGTGAATATATAATCTTAAGAAATAGGAAGGACCTGAATCTTATCACTAAACAACTCTTCAACAGATAGATATTCCTCAAAAAGGGATTGCACGATAACATGGGAATGACTTTCTCTTTCACCCCCATATGACTTCACCAGACTCATCAGAGGCTCCACAAGCCTTTCGTGTGTAGCTTTGTCCTTTCTAGGACAGGATGAGAAATGTGCCTGAGGTAAAGTCTCAAGTCAGAACTAAAGGAAAAGGTCATGCAATAAGGAATTGAGAAACATTTTCAAGAAGCTACTGACCTCAAGAACTCCTCTCAATATTTTGGCTGGGAAATCAATATTTTTCAGAGAGTTTGAGACCATTTCATTTTTCTTGAATTTGACATCCAGCTGATATTCACAAGAAACAAATGATGCCATCTTAGCTTGAATTTCAAACCAACACCAACACCTCAATCTAAAATCAACAGAAAGTGGGCAAAAACCCAACAGTTAAATGTCGTAAGATATGTTTGAAGAAAACGTCATTTTTCAGATCCTCCGTAAAGCGAGTTGCTAATACAGCCATGCACTCTTGCCGTCATAGGTAGATGCTTGTACATAGGGATGCAACTGGTAAGAGGATTTTGGAACGAAAAAGGTATCCGTCTTACATGCTCCTGCTTGGGGACTGGAAGCGCGGCTGGTAACTGAGATTCAGCCGGCAATGGGAATTTAGGGGAAAAGAAAGCCCAATACCTACTAAACCCGATGCTGCATGCCACCGGTATCAGCTGTTTAAGCGGCAACTCGAAATCCTCTCATGGGTTTTCACAGTATATTTTGAAGTTCAAAAATGAGGATAAAAAAATGAAGGGAAAATTATCACCTTGCGACTACCACTGTAGTCCAGCCACAGCTTCTACTGCCTGTCGAAAATGTCAACAATGGAAGAGCCGGCGATGGAAACTAGCCCCTTTTTTACACCAAATTGGAGGTATTTTGAGAGAGAGCAACTGATGGAGTTGTGGAAGCTACGCTCTTGAGGGCCAATGGAGGAAGAAGGTCGAATTGATCCTCAGATGGGTCGCGGTCGAAGATGAAGAACGAGGTGATTTCAACGCGAGGGGAAACAACAGAGACAAAGGGCGGGCATAAGATTTTCAGGCTTCGTCGGGTGAGGGAAAGAGGGTGGGAATGGGATTTTCAGGATTCGTCGGGTGAGGGAAGGAGGCGGGAATGGGAAAGGTCACTCTGAGTACGGAACATGTGAATGGACGTGGATGAAGATGCCTCCTTAATGCGTGGCTAAATCTCGACCGTGAGCATCGATCCAACGGTAGCAGGGTCACTTCCATTTATCGTGAAAAAGCTTTTATTTCAGCCTTCCTCAAGGCATATAATAGGACGAAAATGCCCGCGTTAGACGTGGATGGTCTCAACCATTGCGATGCATCAACGGTTGCAACATCGCTTTTATTTTCTTGAAAGCATGAAAGCGCTTTTATTTCAGCCAACTTCACGTGTGAAATGTAACTCCTCACGTAAATGTAACGCTTGAACAAAGGAGACGATGAACCCATTAATTACACCTAAACCATCATCACCTTTGACATCTCAACCTCCTTACAAGAGACCTCAATCATTATTGTCAGTATATCCAGCGGACCGCTAACTACCAATCCAGGTTGCCATTCCCAACACCACCCTTCCTCTAAAATACTTGCTAAATTTAGGGGTGCAAATTGGTTCGGGTAATCCCAATAGGGTTTAACCATACCTTTTATTAAGCTGGTTGAATTCAGATTAAGTTTGAGAAGTTAAGGTTGACAATGCAAGTTAATAACTTGATATATTTTATATTTTTTAAATCCAATGTATTCCTGACTAAGATAAATTCACATTAATGATATGTTTATAAACTTAATACTACAACTTATAAGTAATAAGTTAAATTAATGCATTGTTAACCATATATACTTTTTGCAAATAAAATGTATAAAGCCAAAATAACCCCAAGCAATTCTTTTAATCCATTTTCCTTTAATGTTTCAAACCCTCAGGTTCGTCCGCAGCAATAACGGCTAACTCTGCCACCAATCACGAGCAACATTTCACATATTCTGGGTAAAAAATTATGAAAAGAATGAGTATCCATCTTACCACCGATGTTGATGGCAACATTTCCAGCAATATCCCATAGATCAGGAGCACCTTCGCCACCTTGAATTGCACGAAATAATCTAGGAACATTGAAGAAGGTTGCAAACTTGCAATTTCTGCTGCTGCAGAAAACGCCGCGGAGAAGAATCTTTCCCATGGCCGAAGCCAATGTCTTCACCACACAACACCGCCCGTAAAAGAAAAAGCCATGAGCCAAACCATTCAAATCAACGACTGAACAGATGACAGGAACAGGATTTCAATTGACGAGCTTAAACTTAGAGGCCTATTTTAACAGAGGAGAGATGATAAAACAAATGGTGATCACCTTCGCCCCAATTTGTACCCCTGGGTAACGGTCTCTTCCTCGCTTCACAGTATTTAATAGGTGTGATCTTCACCACCCACCTTTTGTATCTCCTCCCACGCCCCATTAAAACGTAAATATTTCCTTGCACTCCTCATTTTCTCACCCCACCCCCAAAACTACCCTTTTGGTGAAAAAAAAGAAAAAAATCTTATTTTGTTTTATAGGTGTGGTTGGTTTTCATGTATGGAAGTTAGAACTGTATGTTATATAGATCTTTGCATGCAATTAAAATTTCTACATTGAATTGTTAGTGGTGTCCATCACAAGTGCTATGTTGGCTTCTTCCTATTTTGTTTGGAGTTTTTCTATTCCCTGTCTCTCATATCCATTCTTATGGTTCCGAGTAATTATATTGGAAGTGGTATTAATTTCCCGATGGTGTGTATCTCCACTTTTAGAAAGAATGTTTGTTGTTTGCTAATTTGACTTGCGCAAATTATTAAAGACCATGTCATATTTTTATAATGTAAGTAAGAAGTTTATACTTTAAACTTATATTATATATTATGTCCTCTTTTTCAAAATTGGCAGAAATATGTCTTCACATGATTGCCCATGCCCATGAATTCCTTGCAAATTTGACAGAGGGTTGTGTTATACTTTTATGTCATGGATAAATACAAATCTACAACAATAGTTTTATCGGTGTCTTATAATGGTACACCTCTTTGCACACAATTATGATATGTTTTTACCTCTTTGATTGTATAATGTAACATTGATAGCTTAATAAATTATAATTTTTATTCATCCAGGGCAAATATGACTGCAACTTTTTTCATGGTGTGATGTGTATCATGAATTAAAGGTGAAGGGCTCAACTACTGACAAGTCTTGTAAAGCATGCAACAAAGTACCACTATTTAAGAAGTAATTGGAGCTTGCAAAAAAAGAAATCAAGATCATAAAGAAAGAAGCTGCACTTTCCAAAATTCTGGATAAAATTGAAAAACTAAAATTTTATAAATAGACACTATTTTTTTATTTTCTTCGTGTATGGTTGACTTGAATCACTATAATATAATCAAAGTGAAGGTATATGAAATATTATGACATTTATGTCACTTCAAATTCCAATGTTGTGTTTATGTTCAAATTTCAAACTCTCTTAAAAATGTCAAAGGCTACATAGGTGAAGGTTAGACAAGTATATGGTTGAATGCCAGTAATCCGCATAAGTTAATTGGGATTGCTAGTAGTTAGGATTCTAAAATGGATTCATCAGTTCCCTTACCAAATTGGATTTTATGTGAGTTACTGAAAACAATTATTATTCACCAATTTCTGCATAAGTTAATTGGGATTGTTAGTAGTTGGGATTCTAAAATGGATTCATCGGTTCCCTTACCAAATTAGATTTTATATTGAAAATAGTTATTATTCACCAGTTTCACACCATCATTCAGCTATGCAATTCTATTAGAGATGGGCATCAAATGATCAGTCTCAAGTCCCAACTTTTTATTAAAAAAATAATTCAAGAACTTGGCATGTTAGAATCTAATACAGTTTTCATTTGAAGTACCTCACATGCAACCTATCATTATTTTCTTTTAGAAGCCCCATTCAAATGGGATTTTTTAAAAAGCCTCCCCTGTTTCATTTCTACATAATTATATTTTGTTATGAACAGAAGTCATTCAGAAGTTAGGTTGCGCTTCAGAAAATGGATAGAATTTGCTTAGAAGTCTATCAGAAGTCAGCTTACACTTCTATTAAGAATCTACAACTTTAGTCCAGATTCTGGTACTTCTAAACTTCTGAGCAAATTCTAAGTAGCATTCTGGCCGCCTTAAAAAATTCTAAGTAGCTACTCAGAATTTCTAAGTAGCATTTTGAGTAATGTAGAACCATGTCACGTTGCACAAAAGCAATGCAAAATTTCTATGTAGCATGACAAAAGCAAAGCAGTACCAGGTCATGCTGCACAAAAGCAACACAGTACTTCTGTGTAGCATGACAAAAGTAAAGCAGCATCAGGTCACGTTGCACTAAAGCAACGCGGTACTTCCATGTAGCGTGACAAAAGCAACGCAGCACCATGTCATGCTGCACAGAAGTTCTGCATTGTCTCTCTGTAGCGTGACATGATGCTGCTTTGCTTCTATATAGCGTGATAGAAGCAATGCAGAATCTTTAAACAATATATCTCATTTTAAAATGCATGAATCTTTTATGATTATGTTACGTTACTTAATTCATTTTTTTAATTTCACTAATTACATAAAAATTTAAAAACTTGATTTTTCATGTTAAACTAAATTAGACTGGACGGGTAAATCTACAAGTTTACAGATGAATTAGTCCAGCCTGATTATGATTAAGCATTCACCATTTTGTCCCTTTGTTTCTCGATTGTTTGAACTCGCATCAGAAAAGACTCAGATAATCCATAGATATCATGAAGTTCTTACACAAGAATAGCTAATGAGGTTGCAATTTCCTTCAATTGGAACCTTTGTTTTGTACAAGTTGGTTTGGAGTTGCCATTAGCCCCAGTTCCAGCAAAGATCCGGAGCGCACCTCCGACATGCTTCATGGCTTAAGTAATCTGTCTCAAAAAAATGGATTAAGGAGACAAATCAGCACATTTGATCTACAGAGCACACTAACATTTGGCTAATGAACTCTTCTAGATTTTGATATCGACAACAATGCAGGTGACATTACCTATGAAAAAAATATATGTACCAATGCCTTTCTATTTGCTAATTTTATTCTAAAATTCAAAAAAATAAAACATCAAAACACAATTTCTCATTACACTTCCTTTTGTTGGCTAAATTCTCAACAAAAATAGTCAATTTGAACTATCATATGTAATGAATACTTTACCTAATCATTTGCAATCATTTTTCTGCTAAAAAATAATCTTATCATACATCCCAATGCCTCATATCAAAATTACTATATACAAAATTATCCAATGCCACCGGCGCCATGTCACTGTCCACGATGTCTTTGCAGCATGTCTTCATATCCAAACACTTCAAACATACTAGCTAACATGTAACTTGATAAATTTTATTCCTCTAACAACTCAATCTCCCTTTCATGCCTTGCAAAAATTCTATACACAGATCGTAGTAAGTTAGGAAATTCAACAATAATAATATGAAAAAATATTAGAAAGACAGGAAAAAAAGACACTTGTAAAATACAACATGCCTAAGCATAAATAAAGGAAAAAGGAATTAAACAGAAAGTTCAGCTCTTATATTATAAGAGGATGTTTAGATAAAGTAAAAAATAATCATCTGTATAGAAGCGATCCTATTGCCTCTTCATCTTACATGAGTCAAAAAAAAAAAGAGTACACGCTCTAAAACAACGAACACACAAAGACATGAATGAAATAACACAAGCCACTCTACTAGTTGCTACTCCTTTTGCCTCTGCCTTTGCCCCTTATAACTGTGATCTTCTTCCTACTCTCGACATGAGATGAAGAATTGGATATACTCTCATGTGGTCCATGTTTGCAAGTTTTTCTATTATGGTCAGGATTATCATAAATACCGCATCGTACTATATGAGATTGTGACGCATGAGGCCCTTCATCAGCAACACGTCTTCTATTAATCTTAAGATGACTCAAACCGCATTTTACTGCTGGTGGAAGAATTTGCCCACTACCAGGCACTAGATCCCAAAACTTGCAATTGAGCATTACATGAATGATGCCTTCATAAGTTGCACGATAAGTTCTACAGTAAAAGTAGGGAGCGCATAAATCATTGGGATCAACCCTCCTCTCAATTTGCACTGCATAAACATGCTTACATAATATTTCGTCAATCTGCTATTGCCTATATGAACATATCTTTCTAACAAAATGCAGAGTATGTCTCCAATCATCGCAATCAACTTCATACTCGAACTCATCGACATGCCTCTCAATAGCCTACCTAGTTGCCTTCTTGTTCTCCAAAAATTTTTTACTAGCTCTTGGCACCACTGATCTATCCCATGCATGAGTTTATCAAAGATCTTCATCATCTTGATACGAATGCCATCGAAGAGCTCACATACTAGCCGATGATGTAGATCCCATAGCAAATTATTCCAGGACTCAAATATATTGTTATTAATTGAATTACAATACAAGTTATCTTTGAAGAATGCCCATGACCAATGTATAGGAGATTCCTTCATTACATATCAGTGTGCTTCTACAAACAACTATTGCAATTGCTCTATGCATGTCCCTCATTCATATCTTGTATAGGCTTGAGTTGCACTCAAAAAACAATCTCTTACTACTATGCTTTTACCAAAATCTAAAGTTTTTAAATTTGCATAAAAATGGTGCATACAAAAGCGATGACCACTAGTTGAGAATAGCCATGAGATAGCTACTAGTAGACCCCTTTGTCGGTCTGACATAAAACAAAAGTCTCCATCTCTAACTGCTTGAGCTAGATAACCCTTCCCAAATCTCTGTACTCTCTTGCTCCACTACTGTAACTCCTACGAGCAAGATTTCATTGTTATCATCACAGGAAACTATCGATAGTAAGATTCCCTTATATCGACCATTTAAGTAACAACCATTCAAAAATATCAAGGGACGATATCCACGTAGAAATTCTTCCACACATCCTCTAATAAACATAAATAATTTTCGGAATGTGGTGTATGGATGTAGCTTATACTCCACAATGCTGCCTGAATTTGCCCTTTTTATTGCTATACAACAAGAAAGAACTTTCTTAAAAAAATCATCTGCAAATTAATATACCTCTTTAATGGCAATATATTTTTCCCTCCATACTTTTTTGTAATTCAAACATATGTCTGCCTCATGTAAAATCTCATTCATTAATAGCTTGGGGCTATGGTTTCATTAGCATATAGCCTATCTCTTACTTTATTTGCAACCCACTGTTGAGTAACTGTCTTCTGTCCTATACCATAATTACCCATGTAATTATGGGTAGCATTAAGTATTTTCAAATAAAAACTGATATTATTTTGCTTAACCCTTGCATAACATCTCCATGTACATTGTGGTGAAGCATATTTTCCTACAACCTTTTCCTTTGTATTCCTAAAAAATGCAATGTTAAACCATTCTTTAATTATGTACTCTCGGATGACCTTCTTACAACTTATTACATCTTTAAATTCCATGTTGACTACCAAATTTGGGTTCACCACCATTGTATGGTCATCCACATATACATTTCTCCCTCTTCACTTGAATCATTTAACAACAAAACAGCCTCATACTGAATAAAATCATCATCTACTTTGAATGTATTATCCCTTAATAGTTATGTGTGATGTTCAATATTAATTGCATTATCTTCATTTTAATTTTCTTTGTCATCATGGGGTCCTTCATCAGCCCGCACTTCTTCATTTCATTCATCATCAGCTACCTCTTATACTACATATTTCTGCCCATGTATTTGCTCATTCCTAACATGGCCTAATTCTTATATTCCTGTACCAATCTGTCTGTTCATTACTACAGTTACATAAACATTTATATCATATATTTTTTTCCTTTCTCTCCCCTTCTTAGAAGACATAACATTTGAAATTTTTTCAGCCATATTTAGTAAATCACTTTCATCATCTAAGTCTTCATAGTGCTTATGTGAGGTATCATATGAAATCCTATCGTATAATTTCATTTTATCTTTTGGTATGTTGCTTTTTCTCTCAATGTCATGAACTGGGCCTTAAAATGTAACTAACTCTTCCTCCACTATTATAATTTATCTTTGGTTACCACTATAGGTTATACTCCCACATGAATTATCCCAGTGAAGCGCTCTACCACAATGAATGCACAATCTTATACATTTTGCCATTGGAGTTGAAAAGTATAAAAAAAAAGATAAATGTCATCCCTTTATAAATATAAATAACTTACACAATATTTACATATTTATAGTAAGATTAAAAATATTCAAATAACCCTTTATAGCTAACACTAGCATCTTGCCCAGAATACTGCATGGCCCCTTCAAATATATCCTTCTAACTTTCATAGACAACCATTGCCATCAAGAAACAAAATAAAAAAACTGTCAAGTGCTTGAGTTCAAAAGCAAAATCTCAATTTGAGGTATAATTTCAAAAAATCATATCGATGAGTGATTTAGTTACTACTAAAAGAAATATTAAGAGTAAAAAAATAGAAATTGCTAAAAGGATAAAAAATAGAAGAGGAGAAAACAATGAAGTTATTTTAGCAAATTAAGAAAATGGAATAAGATATTGCATTTAATTGCAACTACAACAATGAGCTTTCATGACCTGTCACTATAATCTATTACAATGAAATTACTACATGCTAGAAAAAGAGTTTCAATAAGATTAAAAAATCTAATTCAACTGGCGAGTAATGATTCATCTTACATTAAGAAAGAAAAAGTCAATTCAACTGAGAATAAGAAACAAAACAAGATTATATCACTAATTTTTTCTTTACTTAGATGGTAATCTAAATTTTTTTTTAAAACGGCTGTAAAGCCAAAAAAAAAGGAGAGACATAAAATCATTTTCGGAGAAGAAAAAATGCCCTCGATCATGTAAATTTATTCTCCCAAGTATGAATATTTGTAAAAGATTTCTGCCATCTACTTCTAGTGTTTGTATCACAGTAATAAGAATACTAACAACCTATTTACATAAATTATTATAAAACAAAAAATACTGGAGAAGGGAGTCCCTAGATCTACCTTAAGATGAGTTGTCACTCCTGCTATAGTGAGAGAAAGGAGATGATGATTGCAACATCTACCGCATTTCAATAGGGACTAGAGAGAGGAGAGAGTAAGTTGCTGCTTCTATGAGAAGAGATGCTGCTTCAATGAGAAAAGATGGGGAGAGATATGAGTTTAGAATCTCTCTTTTACAATAGGGCTTGGGGGCAAAATCGTTAGGGAACTTAGGGAGATGGCCATTTGGTGAGGTGAGACGTCGTCGGGCATTGATTTGGAAATAGGGATGAGTAGTTGGGCACAGATCTTGAAATAGTTATTATTTGGGCACCAATATGAGATTGCATGGATATGGAAAAAATCCCCTCAAAATTTTATTTGCATTACCAGAATATATAAGATTGATATGCAAAATCTATAAACAAATGGATTGAATAGTAATTAAGCAAACTAAAAATATTTAATTTGCAAAAACTTGATTTGATGAGATTTAAGTTTATCATAAATTTTCACAACATTTATTTATTGAAAATTTTAAAATTATTTTAAATAAAAGCTAATGTAGATAGCAATATTAAAAATTTATAAAATATAAATTATTCACATTAATTTGCATGAATAATAAAACATCATAGACTTTTATTGAATCATTTATTCTCACAAAAAAAATTGGAAGGCATGGATCCTCATTATGAGGTAGACTCTAAGGGTGCATTTAGGAAGAGAGAAAATATTGGAGAAAAAAGAAATATAAAAAAGCAAGAAAAAAAGAGGGAGTGATGTATTATAATATAAATTTAAAAAGTAATAATTAAAAATAAAGTGAATAAAAATAAAATTAGTAAACTTTTTATATAAAAAGATATAAAATAATAATTAAAAATTTAATTAATAATATAAAAGTAGAGTTTTTGATTAGTTAATATATCAAATCATATCAAAAGTAATGCAAAAATTTTTCTTTTTTTTCCGCCATGGAATCAATTCCGTGTATCGGGGAATACAAAAAGTTAATGACGTTATGGAATTACTGTAAAGACCTGGTGACCAAATTGAAAATTTTCCCATCTCGGCCGCGCCATTAATAGAGAAAATGCCAGTCCACCTACGCACATGGAACTTGACCAGCTACCCTCCTCTTTCTCGGGTGGTAAAGAAGGGAATCCGTTCTGCGATCGTTGACTTAGGTACGTTTCGAATCCCCACTTCCCTGCAAGACCCTAGAAATCCAAACCTAATTACTCTCGAGAACTTCTGCGATCATGGATTCTCATCTCTTCTAGGTTTTGGCACCTAATCTCTTTCCCGCAAATCCTCTGATGTTCTTCCGCGCTTTGTTTTTGCGTTTTGATTGAAGGATGTGGGCAGCTTCTTGCCTCGCGTCGTGTTGTGCGGCCTGCGCTTGCCAGGCATGTCAGTCAGCTGTCAGCGGGATCAGCCGGCGGTCGGCGAGGATTGCTTATTGCGGCCTCTTTGGTCTGTCGTTGATACTCTCGTGGATCCTGAGAGAGGTGGCTGCCCCTCTCATGGAGAAGATCCCATGTAAGGGTTTCGAGTTCTCAGAGTTTCATTCCTTCTCTCCAAATTTCTTTTATCTTTCATTTCCATGGCATTGGTGGGCGTCAATTTCATCTTGATTGTTGTTTGCTGCAAATTTCTTGTTTGGTGAATCCTGGATGGAATATAAACACGGCCTGAATTTATTGGATTCTGATTTTTAATCTTCCATAGCAAAACTCAATTGCAGGTTGTATGTGCAGTTTAGATGAGTGCTGATGTCGACTTGTGTTTGAAATTTAAATGCTTCTTGGCTGAATACGTTTCCGTTTGTATGACTTTGACGAATAGGTGTGTCCAAGATTATCCTGGCTGGGACTCTGGTGGAATCATTAAGTGCTTGATGTTATTTTTTGATCTTTAACATCTCACAATATCATGTTCTTTGTGGATTACTGACTTCAACTGTTATGGGGCAACAATAGGGTGAATGGGGTCATCTGGTGGGAGTTTGTTATGGGTGTCTTTTATCCTTTGCAAGGTCTCCATAGGCTTAAATTCCCCAAAATCAGGTTGTATTTGATGAATGTTAAGATGTAGGGTGGGTTAATTTTATGTAGATGCTATCCTTGGACTTCAAATTGTCTACAATTTGACCTCTGAATTGGAAGAATTTGTCGACTGTCAGAAAAAAATTCGATTGGTCTCCGATTTGGGCGTTGGTTGCTGATCAGTGAATCTCAGGTTGCTGTCTCATTGCTTCTATGGATTATGATGGTGATTTCTCTATTTATTTACTTATTTGTTTTTGTCGTGATGTTGTGCAAGTTTCACATCTCAGCATGATCTTGGTTTTTGAACACATCAAATCATTGACATTTTCTAAAAAGAAATGTAGGCATTAGGATGTTTTGAATGCTTGCTGCTATGGTGTGGGAGCAGGTTTGGTGAGTAAATGTATCATCTATGAGTTTCAGTTTGTTATTTTGTTCTTTGTATGCCAAAATGTGGTAAATGGAATATTGTGAATCCTTTCAGCTGCTATAGACATGTTTTATCAATGATGCAGACATAGTTATTCTCATGCATGTTTTTAGCATGAAAGCTGAAAAGGTTTTGTGTCAAGCTCCTGATGCATCTTCCAATCAGAATTTGCTCCTGCAATGTTCATACTCCCGTAATTTGTGGCTTTGGAAATAGTGTAAATCATGATCAATTTTTGCATAGTATCTCTTAGTTCTTACTAATTGTTCCATGATTGAATATGAACATCATCATTATATGCTGTTTTCCACCTAAAGGGCTGTTTGGTGGAATGGAATTCCATTCCATGGGAAATTCCAATTCTCAAGGATGGACATGACA
Organism: Pouteria campechiana; assembly: GCA_036873735.1. Classification (NCBI taxonomy): domain Eukaryota; kingdom Viridiplantae; phylum Streptophyta; class Magnoliopsida; order Ericales; family Sapotaceae; genus Pouteria; species Pouteria campechiana. Next base: position 42,817 of record JAYJMB010062486.1, on the reverse strand, counting down.
TATACTTTCCATATGAACCCTACTTTTAATATTATTACCAATATTTTTAATCATTACCTCTTATTTATTTAACTTTATTCACTTTGTAATTGACATCGACCTATGTTGCTGATGTCATTTTTTCTTCCATTCAATTCTATTCTAAGCAAATCCATTCCTTTGAACAGCCCCTAAGCGATCCAGCTACATGGATCCTGTTGTGCCATTTTTGTTGATCATGGGTTATGTCTTAGTAAGCCCAAACATTTTCGTATTTTTGCTAGTGACCTCTATATATATTACTTTTGGCTTTTCTCTTGTTCTCTTATACTTTCAGCTTTTCTCTGGTTCTCTTGTGGCCTTCTGTTTTTTGATAAATTCATTCCTCATAACTGGTTCAGTTTCCAACTTTTCTTTCATGATCAAACCACCAAAAGCCACTTTTTGTGATTTTACCCATTTATTCTACATGGAGGTTATGTTGTATTATTTTATTTTTAATTTTTAATTTTCTTGTTTTACTACTCCTCCATCTCAGCTTCGCCATGTCAGCTGCATTCATTTTATATATATGTTATTATTGAACTGCCTAATAGTCTATCCCATAATGCATAGTTGGTCTTGTTGTTGCCTTGTAAAATTTTCCTTTCAATTTAACTCGACAATCACATGAAATTCTGGCAGTACAGTGCATTTCTTTTACCTATATAATATCCTTGTCAATTTCTTCACTTTCCTGAGTTTTCATCGCAAGTATCTAAAATGATTATTTTGCAAAACCACTTAATCTGCAATCTTAACCGTGATTGAATATGCAGGGATTAATCATTTTCATAAGACTCCCAACAGGGAGTGGTTTGAAACTGATGCAGTGCTAAGAGTGAGCTTGGGGAATTTCTTATTTTTCACTGGCCTGGCTGTTTTAATGATTGGAGTCAAGAATCAAAAAGACCCACGGGACCATTTGCACCATGGTGGATGGATGATGAAGATCATTAGCTGGTGCCTTGTGATAATTTTAATGTTTTTCCTACCAAATGGGATTGTCAGTTTCTATGGTTAGTATCTTTGGCTTTAATAAAATTTTCTGTTCCAATATAATATCTGATGCCTTCAGTGAAATCTGTCTGAATCTTGGCAATGTCCTATATAGGCATAAAAACATGCAACTTCTGGAAAATAAAATCCTTGCACTCTTGATGCTTTTCAGAATGTTATCAGTTTTGTTTTATTGATGTACAAACATTCTTTAGTGGGAGGTGAATCACATTTTTACTGCCAAAGTTTGCAATTTACTGTTATTCTTGTGTTTTTTTCCTTGTTTCTCTATGGTAGCTACACCTGAATCTGATGCAAAGTTTGATGGGTATTTGGCTAGTTTGACATGCATAATGCAGCTTAATGATGGTATAATTTATTTCTTACTGATTATGTCTTTAAAAACATACCAAAATTGTCTTTAATGAAAGGTTTCTTACCTTGTTGAACTCTATGTTAAGATCCTAATGGCCTTCTTGTTGAAACTGATTTTCTCTCACCTGGGGAGGTTGATGTAGGAGCATCCAAAATAACTTTAAAGCTCAAGCAGGCACATTAGCCCTTGACCTTAGCCTATAGTTCAGCCCACTGGTCACTAGGGTTTTTAGAGACCACTTATAAGAAGTCAATTCATTGTCTTCCCCGCTTTTATGAAAGAAGATAGATCTAAGGCCCCGTTTGTAATGAGAAAAAGAGGTGGAAAAGTTTTCTACCCCTATTTTTCACCCTTTTAATATGATTTGACACCTTAACTATCTCAAATCTCTACTTTTTCTCATTATTTTCTGCCTTTTCTTAAAGAAAGCCTACTTATTTTATCTTTATTCACTTTATTTCTAATCATTACCCCTATCACATCACATCACATCACATCGTTCTCTTTCTTTTTCCTTCAATTTTCCATATTCCTTTTTTGCCTTCCTCTTTTCCCCATTCCTAAATGGACCTAAGGATTTGCATTGTTCTCTTTTCAACTAATCTGCCAGTTTTGCTGTATTTCTGTGTTTTTGGTTGAAATTCCATCTTTACTAAATCAGCCATACTTTGATTTTTGGACTTTGGGCCTAAACAGGGCCTTACAGGATGCAGGTTGGATGTTGTAAATGTCAATACTTCTTTCCTCTCTAGATAACAGTGTATTAAGTTATGGTGAGACTGCATGCTGGTTGCAGTTTGATTAGTTACTGCAAAGAGACTAATGGGTTTGGGAGGAAAATAGGTCTTTCCCCAACAAGGAAATAAAAGTAACAGGGGGAAAACTGCATAGTTTGTCCAATCATCCTGAAATTTCACCATATTGCTCAGATAGACCTATGGTCTACCTGGACGACTTATTTGACATTTCTGGTCAGCTCTAGAGAGACATTTTAGCCAACTGTAGCATGAGGACCACAGGAAGTACATTTCTTAAGGAATGACTTGCATATTAACATTCCTCTTTTGGTTTCTTTTATTTTACTTTTCCAACCTGTTTTTGCCTTCACCATCCTAATGACTACTCAAGCCAGTCTGCAAGCGTAAGGCTGCATTTTTGGCTCTTTCCTTAGTGCAAATGCTTGGCTTCATCTAAACAATCCAAATCCTAACAGATGGGGTTCATCTTCTTTGTTGCATCCAATTTGATTATGATTGCATGTAGTTTTGTGCATATTCTTCATTTTTAAAAAAAATTTATGTAGACTAATGTCTAACTTAATTGATGCAGAAACAATTTCCAAGTTTGGCTCAGGGCTGTTTCTCCTTGTGCAAGTTGTTCTGTTGCTGGATTTTGTTCATGGATGGAATGAAAATTGGGTTAGCAAAGATGAACATTTCTGGTGTGTTGAACTCTCCCATTGTCTTATTCATGACGCATAGACTTGCAGATGTCTTACTTGTGCTTGGCAAAATGTGGGAGGTTAATGAAAATCATTGTTGCCATTGCCATCATTGTCATTAACTAGGCCTTTACCCAACTAATTGGGTTCAGCTGCAAGAATACTGCTAATTTTGTTGTACCATATACTCTTGAGTCTTGGTGTCTGCTCAAGCCATTTCAAACAAACTCTCATCTTCTGGGTCATTACCCTTTTTATCTCTTTTGGCCTTAACACATTCGTAAATGGCTGAGTTATTACCATTGCTGCATGTGGTGAAACCACCCATCCATATCTTCACTTGCCTTATGCCTTATCAGTGCTAACCTTAAATCCGTTGTCATTTTTAGTTCTTTCAAACTAGTCTTACTGCTCATTGATCACTTGCAAAGATCTTCTCACTGAGTGCGAGAGTTGACAGGAACAAAGATGGACTAGGTAAGAATTGTCAATGCTTACCACTAGAGAGGAAGATGGACGTAAAAAATTGTGAGGATTTGTCCGTGGAATGAAAAAGTTAGGATGTGTTTATGACTTCCCTGGTCTGGGCTATCTAAAATGCAGCCTGCATGTAGTGAACTATCCCCAAACATATCTTCACTTATCTTATGTCTTGTCAGTGCTAACCTTGTCATTTTTAGTTCTGTCCAACTACTGCTCATCCATCAACTCCAAAGATGAGGAAGATGGAGGCTAACAGCTGTAAATGTTTCGTAGGGGAATGAGAAGGTTGGGATAGATTTATGACTTTCAAGGTCTGGACTATCTAAATCCAGCCTGCTTCTTTTAGGCCTGTGGAATACTGCCCCAAGCCAGCCATACATAATGTGTTAATACATTTTTATGTGGGTCATACTGGCTCGTGAGTCAGGTCAGGTGCTGCATGCTGGCTGCCCTACAGAAAATGTCTATTTTCAATAACCGCCAGACTGGTTTGTTGGGAAAATATGTACTAATTAGATTTTTGGTGGGAAGAAGTGAGTACTGAGATGTCTCTGGAGTTTAAAGTTCTTGGGACTCACAAGTCCATGCCAAATTAAGAGGAATCTTAATTGACATGTTGGCATTCTTACCAATAATTTGCTTGTCAGCTAGGCTGCACTATTACCTTCTTGCATAGCCAGGCCACACCGGGCAATACACACACTGAAAAGCTCTTTATGTTTTTAAATTGCTTCTATGCAATTCTCAAATAACTTTAAAATGTTGGGTTCATCAAAATATCTGAAAAATGGATTTAGGCATCTAATCATTGTCTCATGTTGGAGAAATATAAGAAGACTTGCATAAAAGAAATTAAAAACCTGCACTAAATGTGTTGAAACACAGTTTGTAATAGATTTTTCAATCTTCTTCTTTCTTCTGAAGAGGATCATGGTAAGAAGGGCCATGTTGTTCCATGCAAGCCATATGCATAGTGTATCACAGTACACTGCGTGCATTGTGGATAATTAATGAGATGAAATTCCCAAAGCAAATTCTGATAACCTCATGACTTCCCTGGGGAGAAATGCTTAGATGGTTTCCTAGCAGTTCAAAAAAGGCCCAAGGCTAGTGGCCTAGATCACAAGCTGCAGTAGTTTCTTGTATAACTATGGATATAAGACTGACCATTTGTTCTGGTTAGAATTTTAAACAGTCTAAAAAACATGTTTATATGATGACTATAGCTGAATTGAGAATGTTGAGGTGAACTAGATGCAAGAGGATGGACAAAATTGGAAAATTTGCTGCTGCAGGAATGTAGCAGTGCTAACAAGCTATGAGAAAGTTGTGCTTGTTGGTATAGAGGCCAATAACTGCATTCCCAATGAGTGAATTTTTCTAGTAGAAGGCCCTAAGTGTTAGACCTAGAAGAGTGTGGGGTAGGCAAGAAAAACAGATTTGATAGGGGTTATATCTGAATTAACAAAATGTTTTGCTAGGCGGCTGAAAGCTTAGATGGTGACAGTGGTGGTGGTGGTGATTGTCAATTTCCAGCGTCAACAGTGATGCTGACTGCATTGATCCTGGATATGGCACCTTAGTTCAAATCTGTGGAACTCTTGTATAGCTGCTTTTCCCTTATGATTTCCTGATGAATAATGCTTTTAAGATTACTAAGCCTATTTTGCCACATGCAGGTATATGGCGTTGTTTGTTGTCTCACTCGTTTGTTATGTTGCAACATTTTCCTTCTCGGGCTTGCTCTTCCATTGGTTTACTCCATCAGGCCATGATTGTGGTCTCAACACTTTCTTTATCGTCATGACTTTGATCCTTGTTTTTATCTTTGCAATTGTTGCACTGCATCCAGCGGTAGGTTTTTTTTTCTTTTCTTTTTTTTTTTTTTAATCTTCCATGTTTCACACTCAAATTTGTGTGAAACATTCGTTTATTGAAAAGAATGGAATTTGCTGTCTGTGGTACTTGAAAATCTAAATATGGCTATTGTCATCATACATTCAAGCTTTTTGTCTTTTAGTATTCAGCTCATTTTGCTTTCCAATCAGCATACCTCCAATATTCTTTCCCTACTTATGATATGAAATTTAAATGGATTTCAGCCTTTTGAGGATGAATACAGACTGCTGCTTATTGTCTTTCTGATTCTATTTTCAAGCATTTTGTTGGTTTGGCATTATCTTTTTCACTAATGTTCTTCTTTGCACTCTAAAATTTTTGAGATGGTTCTGAAGGTTATGGAATTAGTTTTTATAGTTTAGGAAATTTTCCCCTACACACCTGTGTCCAATGATTTCAGGGTCGATTGTGGTCCACTGAATTATTTTCCAACGGTTCCAGGCTCATATTGATCTAATATTGTTGAAGTTATGATCTAAGTGCTGAACTCAGCTCTGCTGCACCCGTGGTGTTGTCTCTGTTGCAGACTTGCAGGATAGTATTCCAACCCACTTATGGGGTCCTTTTGTGCCCATCTGAGACTTCTGCCCACAAACCAAAATCATTCTTCTCTCCATTGGGTGCCATTTTCAGCCAGCTATACAGCACTGAATTCCAAATTCTGAGCACCTAGATACAAAAAGAAAAACTGATTAGTGAACATTCTGAGATGGGCCAGGAAGCATTTTGATAACTACATTTCTCTGACGTCTGAATTTCTGAACTAAATGTAGTTAGTTAGGTGAGGTTTAGTATGGTTAATGATGATATTTAAGTTTTCCATGGAAAAATGTGCTATGAGGATGTGACATGGTCAGTATTTGCAGTGTTGTTTAATAAGAACCTTGCTTCTACAAACCAGTTCACAGGGCAAGCTTTTGTGAACATTTTTCATTGGACCTTAGTTATTGGATCTGAGCTGACTTTAGATTCATTGCTTTAGCTTATAGCTACTGTCAAAACTCTACACAAACTGTGGATATGGTGGGGCTGGGACATATCCATAAAAAAATTGACGACAATGTATTAATTTGAAAATTTGACTATTGTTTGACTCAATTGACATTTGAAAATTTCCACTGCATTTTAAACAACAACTGTGCCTGTAATATTACATGAAGAATGATATCGTTGGCTTGGATTTTAGAACAGGGCCTATTCTAAATAAATTCACTTGAAAATCATGTGAACTGGTTTGCAGTAGGAAAATTTCCTCCTCTTATGGTTTTTTTTTTTTCTTATTAATTAATTTTTATTTTTTATTGATTCTTTATCATCTGCTGTGGATGGTGCCTGGTTAAAATTTCAGTTTGAATTGGCTATTTAATGGTAGAAAAATTTTAAAAGGGATGTGATATCAAAACAATTATAGTAAAAAAGAAGGATGAATGGCATATTTGTTCCAATTAATTGCTAGCAGTTCTTGTCATTAGCCAATACTTCCAAAACGAATGATGATTAACCACCTATACCAACATTTCTGGGCAGCCTGTCACATAATGATATAGGTTGTTTTTCACTTGGAAGCACTTGTTGATCTTCAATTTGTGCACTTATGATATCTCATCTAATTGCCAGTTTCTATTTACCTATTCTCTAAAAGTTATGAGGATATGTGCCTGCCTCATATTATGTCACTGGCTCTAATGGGATCTATAAAGGAATTTCTCAACCAGCATATCATGACTAGCTGCTTTCTGTGGACCCAAGAATCTAGTCATTTACAGCCCTACCTATGGTTGTATGTTTACATGCAAACAAGACTAAATGTCTCTAGTATTTTCATGTTTCATTTTAAGGGATTGCAGATTCAACCTAGGACATCCATCCGTACTTTCATTGTGGCTGTTTTACATTAAATGCTGACCTTTCTTATTAATCATGATAGTCAACACCAATGCAGAGCTTACATGTCATGCATGTGCTGCTTAGTAATGTTTGCGTGCTTTTATTACTGGCTCTTTTACTCACCCAACATGCCTTTTTCTAAAGGAGTATTCCTGTTGATGCAAACAGGTGAATGGAAGTCTTCTACCAGCTTCCATAATATCCTTGTACTGTACATACCTCTGCTACAGTGGTCTTTCCAGTGAACCAAGGGACTATGAGTGCAATGGCCTTCATAATCATTCGAAAGCCATTTCTACTGGTTCACTTACACTCGGGCTACTTACTACTGTTCTGTCTGTTGTATACTCTGCCGTCCGTGCAGGTTCCTCGACAACTTTGCTTTCCCCACCAAGTTCACCTCGTGCAGGTAAGTGTTCTTAACAATTTGATGCAAACAGATAATGAGTAATTTGTGCGCATGCGTTCATGTCTTTTTGAAGTTTCTAAATTTCCATATACTCCTTGTATGTAATCCTTTAAAAAATAATTCCTTGAATACTGACAGGAAAGGGGGGTTATCACATCTTGACATTTGTCATTCATATGGATTAAAACATTAGCTTAGTAACTTCGCATTTGGTTAAGTTGAATGCATTCTGACTGTTTTATTCCTCTAGGTTCTTTGTCCTGTTGTTACTGCTCTGGATTTCATTCACAGCTGCACTTTTCCTAGGAAAGATCCTCTATGGATGGGTGTGGGTTGGTTGTCCAATCAGCCATCTCAAAGGATGGGGAAATTCACTTTAACTTGCACTCAGGATTAATGAGATTATTGTCTTTCTTCTCCTTGACATAGGATTTGGGACTGATCCATCCTCATGGTGGTCTCCTGTGGTGAAATTCATTGTGGGCATGAACTTTGCTATCTAGTTTTAGTTGGAATTTGTTGAGCTTCTTTGGTTGGTTTCTGAGGATCTTCTTCTATAAATAGGGTTTGTGAGGTTTATCAATAGTAAAATCAGCCATTTGCCATGCTCTTAGTGCGTCTCAAAAGCATAAAACCAACTTGATGGATGGTTTAGTCCAGGCATTTAATTTTTACCTTTATGACTTCATATAAGGTTTTTTTTATAGCTTCATAAATTAGGACTTTATTTTGCTTATGAGTCTTCATAAATAGTGTAGCATGTAGAGATGGTCCAGTTTAGTTGATTGGTTTTTGAATACCAAATTTCTTCTACTTTCTCTTCTTTAATTCTCTTCTCCTTTCCAAACTCTTCCCTTTCCATTTTTGAATGTGGACAAGAAGTGGGAAAAAAGGGATATGCAAAAGTGAGGGATAAGAGAGGAAATGATATGATGTAATGAAGGATAACAATTAGACGTAAAGTGAATAAAGACAAAATAAGTATGCTTTTCGTATGAAAAAATGAGAAATAATAATTGAAAATATTTGTAATTAACTATAAATGAGGAAAAGTAGGGTTGTTAGGTAATTAAGATGTCAAATCACATGAAAAGGTGTGGCAAGGAGAGGAAAACTTTTCCACCCTCTTTTCCTCATCACCAAATGGAGCCTAAGTCTCCTCTTCTTCTGCATTGAGAGGGTCTATCCTTCTATCCCTTGCTTCTAAAGTTTTTCCTCTGCATTAGAGCTTCTTGTTCTATATCGATTTGGATTTCTTAAAGCTAAAGCCTAGATCTCTCAAAGCTGAAGCCTCAATGCCTTGTATTTAATTTTCTTCAAATCCATATGCTGTCCAGCAACCACCCGCCATCCCTTTCTTTCTGCCACTGCAAGCTACGTCGCATACAACCTCGTCATCAGTTTTCTTCTTCATCTTCACTGCTTTAGACCTAATTATGCCATGCCTATCTGGCACACACACCTAACTGTAGCCATACAACATATCTCAGTCATTGTTGCTCAATTGCCATGAGCTGTGTGGGCCTTCTCACAGCCATCTGGCGCACTTGAGACTGGCATCCACCATCTTCCAGATCACTGTCCAGGATGTAGCCGCACCTGATTCTTCATGCACCCAACACTGCCACCTTTGTTGCAATTGGTAACATCCACAGCGCTGCCTCTTTATAGTGCAATCACTTGTGATCACCACTGCAAACACCAATGACACAATTTGGCATCTTTGAAAGCCAGACACAATCAGCTGATGTCATTCATGAACTTTCACCTGCCCTCTCAATACAGATTTGCTTTTTAAAGGAGGAAAAGACAGACATGACTGCCTGCCACCCCATTTCACCACTGTTCACCTGATTGGGTGTTTGTAACCTAGGGGATGCAAATCAGGTCGATTTGTACTGGGTCAAGGTCAACCCAACCCTAACCTATCTATAGGAACTTCAACCCAACTTTATTTGTAAATTGGGTCGGGCTGAGGTTAACCCAACCCTTACCTAAACTTTTAAAATTCAGGTTAGCCTTGGGTCAATAATTTGGGTTTATGTTTCTTATACATATACATTTTGATGTGCTTACAAAGAATAAATTTGACATATTAATCCTAAAAACAAATATGGAAGAATTAATGTATTGAAAAGGGAAACTTAAGGTGATGTTGGCTTTTAAAGGAAAGAAGTGGGAATAGTGTTGGGTTTTAAAACTGCATTCCCATAAAAAATAATTGGAAGTGGGCTTGCAATTTTATTTGAAATAATAGGCAGTGGATCAAAGATTAAATGTGTGTGTGTGTATTTATAAAGTTATCAAAACCGAGTTGGGTCTAATTACAACCATGTTAACCCAACCGTAGCCCTATTTTCAAACCGGGTTGCATCTTTCAACTCAACTTGACCCTATGTGTCAAAAATGGTGTCTCAACCCTGCCTAAAATTTGGGTCAAGACTGGTTGGGTTTGGGTTGACCTCATCCAATTTACACACCTATTGTAATCTTCAATAGCGGGTCCCTTTAACCCTAGGTTGTTTCCACGAAGAAGAGAGAGGAAGGTGTACAGAAAACCAATCTTGCTGCCTAAATGAGGAATGGTGAGTTTTTTTCCCGTTTTCAAACAAGGACTGTCGATTTTCTGAAATTATATAAAACTCCTAAAGGGTTTTTAGAATTTTTAATCTGGTCCATCTGTAGTTTTGCAAACAGCCTCCCAAGTATCTGAAACTTATGTAAAGGTTTCTAAGTTTTTAAAGATTACCTTATTATCCATGACTTTCTGGAAATTAGTATCAAAATGCTCTGTTTGCTGAAAGTCACAAACAGACCATGTTGTATGAAATTACAGTAAGTTCATATTTTGTTAAATTACTGAAAACCCCTATTTCAAAATGAAGTTCAGAAAACTCTTAATTTCCAAAAATACCATGATAACAAAAGTTGAAAATGATCATAAGTTAGATGCTTTAGCTAAAAGCCATGAAACCTTGCCTGAAAACCAGAAAGAATCAAGAGCATCTTTTTTGAAAAAGTTAGAAGAATTGACTCTCTTTTTTCGAAATCCATGAAGAACTGAGGGAATCTTTTGAAACTTGACAAATCCAGTTAACAAGTGTCTTGGCTGAACTAACCAGACGAATGAAACACTTGAATCTGAGGTTCAACTTGTGGGAAAAGCATGCTATAGAAAAACCAAGGGGTAATTTTCAAGGGTTAAATATGTGAGAAATTTCATTAATGGTCAAGTTTAGTATCCCATAAGTTCTAGTGGCATTCTCTGACCTCTCAACAATTGTATGCACAATAGATGAGGTGGATGTCATCTTAACATTGGTAAATAATTGACACAGTTGAGTAAGCTTAATATAGCAAATCTTGTTGAATGATATGTCCTGTCTTTCGTGATTTTGTCTATTGACTCAATCTAGATTGGTATTTTGAAGTTGTTGAGTACCAACGGTTTGATGGATCTTTTCCTTCATCAACAGCATAAATTGCATTTTCATGTTTTTCAACAAATGCCTTGTCTTGGATTCTCATTCTCTTGCCATTGTTTCCTTATGAAGGGTCAGATAAGCCATTGCTTCCATTTGACCAGAGGGATCAGCAGGAAGATCGGAAGAAGGATGAACCTAAGCCAGTGACGTACTCATATTCTTTCTTCCATCTCATCTTCTCCCTTGCTAGCATGTATTCAGCAATGCTTCTGACAGGATGGTCTACATCAGTTGGGGAGAGTGGCAAGCTTGTTGATGTTGGTTGGCCATCAGTGTGGGTTCGGATCGTGACAGGGTGGGCCACCGCAGCTTTGTACATATGGTCTCTGATTGCCCCCTTCTTGTTTCCTGAGAGGGAGTTCTAAGTACACAACCCCGCTCCCCCCTGCTTTGAACTTAAAACTAGAGATGGCTGACTGACCTTTTTGTGCTGTATATGTGTTATATATATCCACAGTATGCAGAACTGGTATTGGTACAAGTATGCCTCTGGTAGTTGGGCTGCAGTGTCAAGTAGCCGCTTGCCAGTAAATAAGAGAATTAACTGTGTGCTTATATCCTGATAGTCACAATATATATAGGCAAAATCTAAGTATTGATTCCAAATTCATGTGTAGTATTTATTTAAGTGCCCGAATCCATGTGGCCTCTAGCCAGTGGCATGATCTCCTGTTGGTCAATGCCGAGTGGCACTTCCAAAATGGCATCAGCATCCGAAAAGAGAACAATGGAAATCTTTGTTTCTACTGTTTGGAGAAGAAAGAGGGGAGATAAAATTGGTAACCAGTTCTGAATTGGCTGTTATTGGATTAAACAAAATAACAATGCTTATGATTCAAGAGTTTGCAATCCTTCTCCGATCATCTTTTTCCTAGTAAATCTTATTGGGCATTGGCACTGAATGATGGACAATGAATTTTCTTTTCCTCTTTTTTATTTATGAATTTTCTTCTCAAGTAAAGACGTGTTTAATTAGGTTAGCCCGATACGATTTTTTTTTGGTTTTTCTCTATATGTGAACAAATGTAGGACTATTTTTTTTTTAATAATGTTTAAGTAGTTAGTCGTGTTAGTTTAGCAACGATGTAAATAGCAGCATCTCTGAAGACATATTCAGAATCCGCCTATTTTAATCTGTCACTCTTCTAGATGGAAGAAAAAGTGTAATTTCATGAGGAGTGGATGATGCCAATCTTAACGCGTGAAAAGTTTCTTGACGCGTGAATCCTAGTCAGCTGAACCGACTTAAGTTAGGTGGTTGTAGGTAGTTTTTCTCGGTTGGCCATTCAGAAGAAAGCTCACTGCAGTCGGGAGAAGCCAAGAGCGAATTTAGTCTTTGAACGGAAGCTTCTTGTCGCCATTTAGTTGGGCTCCCAGCCGTTAATTGTGCAAGTAAAAATCATGATCTCATTACCAGGACTGGTGGAGGGTTCAGATCTGTTATGGACATGATCCATCGATAAAAGCAAACAGGCAGTCAGCTCCCTCTGTACGTACATTTGCAGCAGCAACAGCAGCGTATCCCAAGACATGAATGCTCTGCTGCTGCTGCTGCCTGAAAGAATCACGTGCCCGTTTTACGAGGCACATCTTCAAAGCCTTGGGTCTTCCACCAGAGGAGACGAGGCTCATGGCCCCTTTCAACCGCACCTCTCCTTTTCCTACCATGTGGTGAGCAGTAGAACTCTCCTCTCCAATGACTTGGACGGCTGAGACCCTGTTTGTTTGTGCCGTGCATGTTGGGCTTGGCTAATATTTCAGAGATGTTCCCAGAAAAATCGGGCCTGATCACTCCAAATGGAAAAGAAAAAAGAAGAGGCCAGGCCCTTGATTGACGGTTCCGATCTTCCAATGTCGGCAGGTAGGAATCTTCATTCCCAGCTCTGTCAGTGCTTCCCAATCTCCTCAACTCGTCTCCCCAAGGTGATGATGATCACATCACAACCATTCGTGACGAAGATGACACTAGGGCGGAGGAGGATATTAAATGCAAAGTGATTCTCTCAATCTCTCCTTTACTAGTGCTTCTATCGTCGTAGAGATCCAGTCCAACGGGATTCCTGCCAACGGTCTAGTGCTCCGTAGCATTCTAAATTTCACCAGAAAATCCAGTAAAATCCATACTCTTTTACTGGATTTTCTTAAGAAGAAATTTTTAAGATTAACTATCACCCAAACACAAGGTTGACTTATTTGAAAGCCCAGCATTATTCAAATTTCTCATGTTCAGATTGTGACTCGCTCAAACCATAGCTTCCGTCATAACTCAAGGTGGCATTCCATTCCGCCGTAGCAACAAACAAGCACCACTTTTACCACAACAATGTCCATCGAAATATTTTATTTTGACACTTTCGGTGATGATGTATAGGCTAAATACAGTTCATTTAGTGCGTGTGACACATGGTTTTACCCATAAGATGCGAACAAATTATCTCAATTGGAGATCTGAATGATCCACAAAATTCTTTTGATTCAATGGCGTTGGATTTCATTTAAGTCCCCAATCAAAATATTTTTTTTTTTTAAATTTTATGTAAAAAATGTAATTTTTTCAAACATATCAATATATTCTACCAATAATTTCAAATTTATGCTCACACAGCAACAAACGTCATATTGTAAAAACTTATTTCAGATGCACTAAAATACAAATTTTATTCATTTATGCTGCTTTGGCCATTGATTTAAAAGATATGTCATCGCCTTTTTGAGATATTTGAAATGAAATAACGTCTGAGTTAATGTGGAATATTTGCTCTTTTTTGTAAAGTTGAAATAACTTCTCAAATGTCGAGGTATATTTGCTACATATAAACTTATTGATAAAATATGTTAGTAAATCTACAAAAAAATAAAGCCAAAAAGACAGGGATGCTAAATGTCATTTGTATACGAATTTCCATGCCAACGGTACATTCAATGATTACCCTTAACACCGTCCGTCGTTGCATCAATTCACCGGACATTTCCGTAATTTTACTCTCACCTCCCACGTTGCCCCCCATCCTCTTTTCCTTTCCCGCCATCGCTCAGTTCAGTTCCATTTCTCTTCCCTCCCAACAACCCCTGGCAGAGATACATCGAAAACCCTAAAAATCCAATCTCCTGCATCATGCCCTCTCCCTAGCTGCAATTACGCGTCTCTGCTTTTCTACCATGCCAGATCTCAGCAATCTCCTCGACACCTCTCAGCTTCTTCGCCCGCCCTGCGATTCCGACGTCTGCTTCGAGGACAGAGCGCCTGAAACCGTCGAAGCGAGCAACGGACGCTGCCGCATTTGGGATCGGCGCCTGCGGTGTCTGGCGCTGGAAAAGTCTGGATCGTCAGCTGAGAAGAGTGGGCCGGGTGTCACATACTCGAGACGGAATCATAAGAGGTGGGGCAGGGGAGAGGTGGTTGAGGCGGAGAGGAGAAACAAGAGGGCGATGAGCAGCAAGTCTTTGGAGGATCATGTGAGGGATTGGGTGGCTAAGAAAGTGGCATCGGGAGTTCCCGAGAAGGAATGCCAACTTCCATTTCTTGTAAATGCTCAAAAGATGGTAATTTTTCCTTCTGTTTTGAATTTTAGAAGTTTAGATGCAGTGTAGACTGACGGATTATGTTGTCATATAGGAGCTTGAGCTCATGAATCTGGGTCCCGATGAGAGTGCAATAACTTTTGATCTGACGCCTCCCTGGACGATCAGGTGCAGCTCAAAATACTGCAAATGTGACAATCACTGACCTTCAGCGGGTGGCAGATCAAGTATCTACTCATTTACTTATGTGCCACGAGCTCTTCCCTCTGATCTACGTTGCCGTGAAATATCCCTACAGTTTTGTTCTTGCAAATGTTAGTGATCTCTGGATGATTTGAACTAGTATTTAAAAAGTGCAAGGTTTTGTTAGGTTGAATCTCTCCTCATTGGCAATGAATTCTGCCCAGTTCTCCGAGGACACAGAAATGCAATGATTGCTGTTGTAGATATTACCTGCAGTTGTGAGGATATATGTGACCGACCCAGATACATAAAACTGTTACTGCTTTTAGTTCCACTTCCATCTAGTTGTTGTGTTCTTACATGGTAGCTAACATATACAGAGCTATTTTTGGCATCAAATTCAGGTTGAATGTCACTTATGTAATAAACCTATCTACTCTGGTGAAGAGGTGTTATGCTCTGTTCGTGGCTGTGGAGACACGTACCATAGGAAATGTGTTGAGAACAGTCTTGGGTTTTCAGCCTCTAGAAATTTCATTTGTCCCCAACATGTAAGAGACTGCCATCTTAGTAGGATTGCAATCCTCTTTCTTGTTTCCTTATTGTTAATTGAGCGTATATGGTATAAATATGCATGAGTGTTAGGTATTATGTCATGCCTGGTTATTATGGAAACTTGCTATGCAGTATGCTCTAATGAATTGTGGAACTTGTGGTTCTGCCTCTGCTGCTACTTTGTGTTTATTCAAGTAACTGCTATAAATTTTGTGTCTCTAGGACATGGAAACTTGGAAAGAAATAGCATTGCTTTGAAAATCTCATCAATGCTGCTCTGAAAAATGCACAATCTGGAAATTTATTATGATACCACTTGGCTGCAGCAGGGCCCTAGCTCTGGTCCTTAGTGGGTGGAAAAGCCTTTGCCCAAGGTTTGGCTTACTATGGAAAGCTATTCTTTGGGGCATCCTTCATCTGTATTGAAAATTTGATTCACTAAAACATGATCCAGATCCTATATGTGCCCCTGGGCCAAAGATGAAGGGTGACTTGAAGTCACTTTCATCGTAAATTAGCCATTCCTTTTGACTAATTGTGGTCTTTTGATCAATGGGCTAGGATACCACACTGTTCTGCCTCGTGCCATTATAGGACCTTGATTTAATGCTGAGACCCTCCCTTTATGGTGCAAGATAGGTTACAAAGATGTTCCACATACATTTGGTGAAGGCCAACAAGTTGATGTTGATGTTATTCTTGATTGCTTCCTTTAAGAATTGAATTGTGCTGATTTTAAAAGATCAGGTTGCCCATCATGATTTTGCACCTTTGATTTTTAGGCCTTGGTGCAGTTATGGTTTGTCCTAACTATTATGCTTGAATGAAGATAGAATTAGTTTAGGCTTCCACTTTTCACGCTCTTTTGGAACAAAAAAAACATTAACGTTTAACGTTTTTTGCTGCTTCATTCAAACATCATTTCAATCATATCAGATGTATTTAAATATTTCATTGGAAGTGTTTTCGAGATTAACATTGAGGTTAGAAAGGAGAACGAGGTGTCTTGGTAGCTGGAACCATTGGGTGTATTAAAGCTGGCCTTTGGGTGGCATGCAGGTGGACTGCTGAAATGCACCTCTCTATGGTTCCTGCACTGCCCTTATTTACATGGCTTTCATTCATAAGCATTTCATTTCATTTTTGTATACATGGTTCTTATACTTGCTTTAAATTTATTCAATTGACGTTTAGGTTTTGAAATTTTTTACATGTTGCTTTCGGCATTCTTTTCAGAATTTCTTTAGATGATTATGTCTATCTATTGGATTTGGGTTGTGAGAGGGCTCACTTCTCTGCTTCTTCCAACAGGTTTGCTTTATTTGCAAACAGAAAGGGCATTGGCGTTGCATACGATGCATGGTAGCAACACATTCAAAATGTTCCCCTTGGCCTGATAGCGTTGTTTATTCCTTGAGTCAACCCAGACGAGCAGTTTGTTGGAGGCATCCTACTGACTGGCGGTTTGAAAAGAAGGTCAATCTCTTCTTTCCTCTTTGGAACTTTTTGTGTCATTCATTTTTGGGTTCTGTAAGGTCTTTGTCTTGTTGTTT
The DNA here is from genome assembly GCA_036873735.1 of Pouteria campechiana. NCBI lineage: Eukaryota > Viridiplantae > Streptophyta > Magnoliopsida > Ericales > Sapotaceae > Pouteria > Pouteria campechiana. The sequence goes on along the minus strand of JAYJMB010062486.1, from coordinate 26,007 downwards.
GCTGCTGCTTCCCATGAGCAATGTCTATAATCTTATCTTCTATAGATTAGCACCATGACATGGCAAACACATAATGTTGTAGAAATTTGGATGTGGAAGGCAATGTCTATAATCTTATTTCTGTAGATTAGCACCATGACATGGCAAACACATAATGTTGTAGAAATTTGGATGTGGAAGGCAATGTCGATAATCTTATCTTCTGTAGATTGGCACCATGACATAGCAAACACATAATGTTGTAGAAATTTGGATGTGGAAGGCACATTCTTGTCTTCTATCTCAAGTAAAGCTGTTTGCTAATATTATATTTCTTTTTTCATAACAGAGTTAAAAGATTGATAAGACATAATAAATTAAGTTAAATTTCACAATGGCATAAGCAATATTTTTATGCAATATGAATGGAAATTTGTGTTTTTCCGTTCAAACTTATGCCTGCGGAAGGCTGGATGGGAGCCTGGGTGGTGTTAGCATTTCTTGAAGTTTCAATGTCCAAATAATAGAATTTTAGACATATTTTGTTAATTGCTGTTGTAAGTAATTACAAGTCCACATTAGTGCTGTTTCACTTGTTTTTTTTGATACAGTTCATGTGCACATAGTTCAAAAGAAAACTCTATATAAATGTCAAAATTCTGTTATATTGCATCATTTGTTCCTCATCACCATTGAACTTCCATCCAAATTAGGGATTTAAGACAAGAAAAAAGTATGCAGGTTTTGTATTGTCTTTTTATTTTGTTTTGTTATGTATGTACAAGAAGAGAAGAATATTTTAAGTCAGTTTCATTTGACAATTGTGTCTAGATACTTCCATTATTTAAAACTTCAAATATTGCAAAATTTAGCACTTCATTATTATTTTTCATCAATTAGGCTGTCTGACAGGGCTGATATTTGTTATTGGATGGGCAGCATGAAGTGCCGACAAGTGACATAGAGGTCAGAGCTATGAAGATTCTCTTGGCTTGCATATTACATAGGTTGTCGATTTCAAAGCCACTCTTATGCTTTGAGATAATTGCAAATGATATGTTTTCCTACTACTTATGCTAAATATAGTAAGAACTTTCTACTTGCTAAACAAGGATTTTGAAGGCATAAGGAGGTGCAGTCAAGGTGGTCCTTTGCCTGCACCTGCAAGGAGGTCCAGGACAAATGCCTTAGAAAATGCATCATTTAAACCTGTAGAAATAAGAAAAAAATTTGTAAGCAGTAGACAACTAAATTTCACACATTGTCAATGACCCTACTATCTCCAACTTGTAAAATAGGATGGTTGATGCCATCTTCATGCCTTTTTATCTTTTATTATATGTAGTGTTAGTTATCAGATTTAACTAACCTGATTAGCATAGGCTACTCAATTATAGAAAGTGGTTTCAACATGGGCTTTTCTATGCCTATGATTTTAGCTCTTTGGCAATTCTATTTCAGAGTTAGCAAATTCCTTGATTTATTTGAGTGTTCTATTATGGTTGGCTTGTTGTTCATGTTGTTCAAGGTTTCCTATGTTGGCTGGTTATGCAATCGAATACAGAGAACATAATAAGTTGGAGTCTTCTCAAGTGTGGAGAGTCTTTATGTCTTTACTTTGTGGATTCTTTCCCTCTTGTAGCAACTGGATACTGACAATCTCAATCAACTCACTTTTTCTCATATTCCAGTGGCTTTTGAGACTTTGGATGGCATTTTGGGTGATTGTCTTTTGCTTCCATTTGGTTCAGAGCTCTAATCATCGTTTGAAGCTTCTACTATTGGACTTGCTGCAGATCTTGGTGTCATAGTTCACCAAATAATCACAATCGGCCTTTTCTAATGTGGTTGTCTGTTGTGCTGTGAATTGGAGGCTTATAATTCATTTGATTACTCATAATACTACTGCAGTACTGCTACTATTGCTGCTACTACTACTCCATTGATGGGATTGTTGGAATTGTCTAGTAGCAGCAAGATGCATGATGGCCTCTATAGCATTGGTCATGTGACTGAATGAACTAGTCATGAATCTAAATAGGAGAGCATGGAAATATGCTAGAAAATAAAGAAAGACAAATAGCAAAAACTACATAAATGATTGAGGCATATGTCCTGGCTATATAAGGCTATCTTTGGCTTTGCACCTTAAGTATGAATGATTCTAGTTAAAATGCATACCTAATATAATTTTCCACTGCAGATCACAACAACGTTGACTATTTCAATAATGCAGGAGGCTTTCTACCGCTTACCTCTCCCTTACATCAATGAGGAATTTAGAATGGACTTAATGTTGAAGGATGACGCACACGATGAAATAAAGCCTGCTCCGTATGTACATATCAGACGCAGTATCCTTTATGTCTGTTTGTTTATGTTTTAGCAATTTTTTGAGGTTCAATTGCTTTTTATTACTTAAGAAACTCTGCGAAATGTAAGGAATAACTAATGTAGAATGACAATGCAATAATTGCAGAATGGGGTGGGGAAGATTTTGGAAGAAAGATGTAGACCCTCTCAAGGGGAAAGAAGAGAAAAATTCAATAATAGAAGAATAGAGAAATTAAGGTAGAGAAAAAAAAAATGAGAGAAGCATAAGAACTACAATCTCAATACATTGAAGCCTGAAAACCTAATACTTGCTGCTCTAGTTATAATACTACTCTATTTACAAGGATTAATATGTAAAATAGGCACTAATTTTAAGTGTTATGATTACAAGTCTAAATAAAATAATAAAAACAATGATTCAAACCACCCATGAAGTTGATCTTTATTTTGATCAATTGAGGTCACATAAAACTTCAAATTAAATAATTACGTTTCCAACAATCCTAAATATGCATAAAATAAACAAAACCCTGATAACCACTCTGCCTAAATAAGTATATTATTTTGTTCCCCATCATCAACTCTATTTGAGTGCTTTTATTTGATTCAAATGTGTTTGGGTGATTCTTAGTCTAGGATGGTGGCTATTTTTGTTAGATGGGTAAGTCTTAACTGGAGTAAAAGACTTGTATCTTGTTAAGAAGAAACGTGGTGATGTAGATGCTGATGTTGGTTGCACAAATTGCAAGGCTGATAGTACATGCTCTGAGGATTGTGTGTGCAGGTACTGTAGTTTTTTTTTTTCTTTTCCCCAAATGGTGTATTTACCTATTTACTTTACATGAATAATGTCGGTTTCTATGCTAGGTCAGTCATTGTAAAGTTCTCTGCCCTAAATTGGTATCACTGCTTTCTTGGTTGCATCTGCTATTATTTCTGTTCTTTTTGAATGTAGGATTGTCAAACCAGTTGACTATAGTTGCTGGAAGTATGTGACTGATTAGTGTTGATATGCTAAATTATATTACCAAGCCAGTGACCCAGAGACATTTATTGACAATGCTTTTATTGGGAATAGGGAAAGACTCGAAAAAAAGGGACACATAGGAAAACAGTGGACCGTTTTAAATAAGTTTAATGGGGCATGAAAATAAACCTTTCCAAAAATAAATCATAAGCTATTGAAAGAAATTGTTGGAAAAAATGCCTTTTTCAATTTATTTTTTCTATTTACCATTTTTTGGATTTTTTAATGCCTTCTGTCCAGTGGTTATCTAAGGTTTTGATAGATATCTGATAATGGATTGATTTAGCCAAAAATTTAAATTCCCGAAAATGGGTAATTGGAGTTCTATATTTTCTGTAATGTTTTTCTGAATTTTCAGGAATTTATCTGTACCAGTGGTTGCTTGCACTGGAGAATGAGGTTACAGATTAATTGACAAAAATATCAACTCCTGACAATGCAATATCTGATATCCAACAATTACTAGGAAGTAGGGAGTATACCAGATGATGACTTATCTTGGAGAGGGACTGGAAGATGCAATATCAACTTGGACAAATCCCTTTTTTATTTTAATTTTGCTGAAACATTCCCAGACCGAGAATACTTTATTCATCTAAAGAAGCAGATATTCGAAGAAACAATATGTAAACCTTCCCCCAAGAATTTTAATCCTGAAAAAACCAATTCAAAGATACTCAACAATTCAAAAATGGGGCTTGACATTTCCAACATGTAAGAAGAAATTGTCATTTCCGCAACATTGGAATTCTTTCAAAATTAGAAATTGACGATTCCAAATATTTTGTTCATTAGTTGCTTAAAGGCTTTATTTTGCATTCCTTATGAATGTTTTCAAAACCGGACCGGTGATTGAACCGGTCGGGCATCTAGTTCACGGTCCAACTAGTTCGACCAGTCAACTCAACTGGTTGAACCGGTCTTCTTCTTCTTTTTTTTTTTGAAAAATTTTAAAAATAATATAACATATTTTTGAAAAATCTAAACCATAAAACTTAATCTAAATATATAGATCTTTTGTATAATAATATTCTAGTTTAATTCATTCTTTTATTTTACTAATAATTTTAAATAAAAAACATCTTACTACTGAACTGTGAACTGGGCTAGACCGGACCGATCAACTGACCGGTTCATGGTTGAACCGGTCTGACCGGCTAGTCTGGTTTTGAGAACACTGTTCTGTATGTTGATTCGTCTGCTAAAGTCAAAACCATGAAATCAACATGCTAACTATTTCAAAGGTTATTTGGGTGCCTCACACAAGAAAATTGTTGACAGTATCATCATAATCATTAAATAATTCTAGAATAGAAGGCCATAAAAAAGCTGTTCCCAAAATCAAAAGGAGAACTACATTCATACTCTGACCCTGAAATGTAGAGTGCAACTTGTCCTGGCTTTCCTCAGCTTGTGATTTTAAGTTCATCAGAGCATTCAAGAAATTTAAAATTCTAAAAATGCTTGGGTCAGATGGCTCATATAATGTTTGTATCAGAAATTCTGGCCTGCAGTAGCCTATTAATTTTGCATATTACTGAAATATTTTTCAAGTGCTGTTGTCGTATGCCAAAAGAATTAAACAGTATTCAGAGGGTGAGCGTTGGCACAAAGGTAAGAATTTCTGCCTTTGCATGCAGAGGTGGCAGGTTTAAGTCACAGGAAACAGCCTCTTTGTAATAAAGCAAGGGTGAGACTGCATACATGGACACCCCTTCCCAGACCTTGTAATGGGTGTGAGCTCTATGCACTGGGTTGTCCCTTTTTTTGTTGTCGTATGTCAAAAGAATTAAACAGTATTTGTTTTTATCTTTGATCCTGTATAATTGAAGTCCCCTGGTATACATGGCTAGTTATTGGTATTTGAGAGATGGATTAGTCTTTGGTGATGACTCTGTAATTCCATGGCAGCATTCATTATGTTTTTGAATGCACAATCATCTATGCTTATTGATGCACAATTTTCTATGGCACAGAGCTGCCTCAGTTCTTGACTCAAACGGCTTGGTGCTTCCAAATTGGAGTGCTTTGCATGAAAGATTGCTGTTTCTGAACAACTTGAGACATTTCCTTTAGCAATCACCAATCAAAGGGCCAGCCATGAGAACGGGGTGGGCTGCTGATGCTGCTGCAGCAGACACTTCAGCTATCTGCTATGTTGAACTATTTGAAACACTAACCTGCCTGTGCAATATTGTGAATTTAGATGATTGTGATCCTTTTTTTAATGTAATTTATATCATCAATGTGTTTTTTACCAAAACAACAAGAATGAAATTCTCTTGATTTCCATGATTATGACGGTCAATAACTGGTCACACTGATGTGGTAAAATCTTATTAATCAACCTTCCATAGGATGAAATTGAGAAGCCACAATCATCCACTTTTTATTGTTTGATTGCTTTGGAGACACCAGGGCAAACTTTGTTCTATTACCTTGTTTTTCTTCTTCCAATTACTATGTTGCAAGATATGCTGAAAATGCGTTACAAATTACTGTAGCATGTGTATGACTCCCTTGCACGTGATCTGTATCCTTCTTCTTCATCGTTTTTTTCTAGTTAAGTTTCTTCATGCATCTGGATATTGATTATACCATTTTGGCAGTAACCGCCTCAACCATATACAATGTTAGCCCATGCTCTGAATTTTCTTTCCTAACCTTCTCTGGAAAGCAATTAAAGAACTTTTTCCATTTGAGATGCTTCATTGCTTAGTTCATCTTTCGGTTGGATTCATGTATTAATGGTTAAGAGATTTGAAGCAAATTGATGCATATTTGTAAGTTGAGCCTTGTACATCGATTGATTGAGAAAATACAAGAAGATCACCTGCCTCTTTTGTTTAATCCCTTGAGGATGGCCATTTTAAAATTGATTGTTGTTTAAGCAACTGAATTTCTGTTTTCAATAATTATACAAATATGGTATTGTCCCAGCTTTTGTGTTTGTTTCATAGTTGGTTTTCCTTATATTATCACTAACCTTATTGGATCATGGAGTAGGGTTCAATCTATCAGCTGCTCAAAGTCTTGTTATTGCTCGGAATTCTGCACAAACAGACCATTCCGTAAAGATAAAAAGGTTAAAGTTGTCAAGGTAAGGGTTATAGTTGTTGGATGCCTATCAATTACTTTGATTGTGATCCGCTTTTTCTTGTTTTACAAGAAGCCAAATAATTAGTTAGGTTGTGGCATCAATATAAGAAGAGTGAACCAAGTGCAGTTTTGCTTCCCTTCATCATTCCTGTGCTTGCGAGATTTGGAACTGATTTCTACATTTCTTTGGTTTCATTTGGTCTAACATAGATAACTCTAGATATATATTTTGTTAGTTGAATTTCTAGGTCCATTCTTGCCTCTTTACCATTTCTAAACCTCTTTGGTGTAACTTGCAATATGCTAGAATCTGCTGGTTCCTTATTGCATGGTAACTGAATTTCTAGTGTGGTGTTATCTTATGTTGATTTTATGGTTGATGACGGAGGTACAAAGTGACAGATCTTCAACATTGCTTGGGCCAAGTTAAAATCTTTTTAGTTCCTCATTGTCAACCAATTGAACTTCTAATGTTATCATGTCCAGTGAGCGATTTATGGTTGTTGTAGAAGGAATAAAACAAGAATCATTCAACATGTGTATTTATGCAGACGGGGGAGACTTGGGCCAGGGGAACCCGAATCAATTTGCCAATAATATGGAGAGAGCATCAATATCCTAATAATCTAAAATCTCCTGGACAGAGATGTGACTTAAGTTTTAATGAATAGAGAGAACATCAATTCTCCAATAATCTAACACCTTCCTGAGCAGTCAAACATCAATGAAATGTGACTTAGATTTTACATTGATAGAGAATCTGAAATGAGAGAGCATACATTGAGAGAGAATCCGAAATGAGAGAGCATCAATGTCCTCATAATCGAAGATTTTCCCAGACCAGTCAAACATCAATAAAATGCGCTATAAGTGGCATCAAAGTCGCTTGTGTTAAATTGCAGCTCATGCATCTATTCAAATTGCTGATGCTCTGATAAACGTCAGTTTCCAAACCTCAGATACCTGTACTTAAAGTATCAATTGCCTAATAAGTTTACATCTCTCAACCTAGTGGAATTCGCAAATGCAAGGCGACACCTTTATTGTATTGTCTAAAGTTTTCGGCTAGGCAGATGACTAATGGCTACTGATGAGCAACTCTTGATGAGACTCTACACCTATGAACTGAATTCAAGACATTACCTTATTGTATCATTAGTTTGTGCACCATAGCCTATGTTTATTAATAAGCATTACTGGGTGATGTTCACATTTTGTACATGATTTGGCAAAATATCAAATCAAGTTGTATAATAACAAAGGTCATATTTCATATGAGCTTGCCTTTTCTTTCTTATTAGTTTTGTATATTCAATCCATAATTGCTTATTGCAATGTACATCATTGTTTTGAAATTTTTTTGTCTTTATCTATTTTTTCTTCTTCTTCTTTTCCTGAATACTTTTGCAGACCAAACGTTGTGGATGGGGGGTGGAGGCAGCTGAGTCTATCAAGAAAGGGGAATTTGTCATAGAATATATTGGAGAAGGTGGCTTTAGTTGTTTGTTGATTTCAATCTTTTGATTTCTAGGCTTTTTTAGGTTTCTTCATTGTTTCTCAATGCATGTTGGCTATGATTTGTTCTCTCTAATGTACATGTAGGCCTCCAAGTTCCTTTTTTCAACAGGATTTTGAATTTTGAACAACTTGGTCTTCCCAACTAATTCATTTAGTGACCTTGGGGGACCTATTTGGTGCATGGGAATGAATTATAATAAAACTTGAGTACCCAATGGATCTGGGTTCCATGGAAATAGATTGACACTGAAGCTATGATTTGTGGGCTGGTATGTTATTCCTATAGAATAGGTGGCCTCCACTAAACTCAAAACAATTGCTGTGCATGTGGAATGAATTCCTTAGGATGACACTTGTAGTTCCTGTTGATTTTCAAGTTAAAGAATTAGTAGGAATGATGTTCCCATGGTAACTCAATTCTTACAGATTTCAATGTGTGGACTAGAGTGATGGGAGAAAAAGGTGCCTTCTCAGTGGTACTCTGATCCATTCCTCTCCAAGTGACATCTAACATGTCATTGATTAATTACATGGTTGATGTTTCAATATTTGAAGAAGTCTATACTGAAAATAATTTTGTCTCCATTGGTTCTGTGACCGTGTACTGTCTAACATAAGAACTAGAAGTTCTGTATATTTTGAAAATCTGTCCAAGCCATGGTTTTAGAATTACTGATTCGAATATTTGTTTACTAATTGCAATCCGTTTCAATGGGATTACCTTTTTCTTCAGTGCAGAAAGAAATCAACTTAATGTGTTTGCTGTAGATTGTATAACAATTTAGTACATAAACTTTTATGCTCTCTTTGTTTGTTATTTAGTTGAATCAAGTTGCTAGAAAATACTATAATGATGAAGAATCAAAACTGTGCATATTTAGCTCATGCATGTAGCAGCATCATTTGACATGATGTAGACTATTTAATAGAAGTATAAACTGATATATAATTTACTTGTATAAAAATCTTTATTTTTGTTTCAGTTATTGATGATGCCTTGTGTGAGCAAAGACTTTGGGACATGAAATACAGAGGCGATCAAAATTTTTACATGTGTGAGATTGGAAAGGACTTCACTATTGATGCAACATTCAAGGGAAATGTTTCACGATTCCTGAACCACAGCTGTGATCCCAACTGTAAATTAGAAAAATGGTTGGTGTTATTTGGCGGCATTTCTTTTTGCCATTTGGAATTTATGAAGCACAACAATAATTAAAATTGATGGAAGCTTCTATTTTTTCTTGTAAAGATAGAATATTTACTAATGAATGTGTGCTTCTGATAATTCTCCTGGTTGCTGTTTTATCTGTTAGGCAAGCTGATGGGGAAACACGTGTGGGTGTGTTTGCAGCTCGATCTATTGAAGCCGGGGAGCCATTAACATATGACTATAGGTGCATAAGAATGTCCCCTTTCTTATTAACTATCACAATATTTCTTATATGTTTTACATTCTTCAGTGCTGCATCATATGATCCCAAGGAAATTTGTTTACTGATATGGTTAAGCAATAAGGCAGCCATTTACCTCAGCTATTTTTGGTAATTGGATATGTTGCTATTGTCTTCTTATGCAAGTTCCGATCTAGCTTGTGTTTTGGATGATTGCTCATTTGATTGAATTCATGATAAGACGAGGAAAACTGTCGGCGAAGGTAATGGATAACGATATCTGCAAATCACAAGTGACTGCTTAGAAAGCCCTCTTCAGAAGATTCTAAATAGGTATTGGTTTCTAATTATATAAAGAAATTAAACAAAAAAACAAACAGTTAAATTTCTTAATGAAGAATTTTATTTTCTGTAGCTTCTTGGTTGAGAAAAAGAACTGTCTCAAGGATCTCTTTTTCACACTGAAATAATATGGAGTACTATTCCAGTTAATTCATAAAGGCAATTTTAAAATCTAAAATTGCTCCTGTTGTGTTGAACCTGAACATGGTCACGAATCATTGAGGAAAATCTTTAACTCACATCTATCATTGGTGGTGGTGGGGAACTATATGAATGTTTTGAATGACAAAACAGCACAATCATTTAGTTTGTTCTCCACACAAAATCTTGAGCAACAGTTTAGTTTGATTGAATTCCTTTTTTCATGATCATTCTCTCCCCTCATTCATGGGCTTCATTGTTCTAAAAAGATGGTGACATTGATACTCTGTCCTTGTGTCTAGGTTCGTGCTTTTTGGGCCAATGGTCAAGTGTTTCTGTGGTGCTTCCCAGTGTAGAGGCTACCTCGGAAGCAAGAAGAAAATTGACACGGTGGAATTATGCTGGGGAAGTAAACGCAAGAGATCGATAGCAATCATGGCATCATCAAGCAACTGATTCTTCTGTAATTTTCATCCAAAGAGGTGCATCCTTTTTGTTGATTCTTTTATTGGGACGCAGGCAACCAAATAAAAATGTTCTGCTCTCATTGTTGTTCATGTTTTGCATTGCAATGGACTTCATTAGTGGTGAGTTTTCACTCTGTAATTTCCTTTTTTTTTTGTTCTTTTCTCAGTCTTTGTCATCCCTTAATATTTCTTTGAGGCCCCTTATGTAACAAGTGCAAAATGTATGAGAATTGTTTGAATTTCAAGGAATTTACTGTTATTCCTTTGGTTGGGTGTAAAACCTTTGTTCCACTTTAAACCATGGCCAAGAGACCATGCAATATGCCAGGGCATGTTTTGTGATGGCTTAATTTAAGTGCTTTTTGATAGGGTATGCTGTAATTGGCTGGACTCTGGAACTTTAATTGGTTGTTGGTTGCCCAACTTTGAAAAAAAGAAAAGCAAAAAAGGAAAAAAAAGAAGAAAACCTTACGTGTTCATTTAGGCCTCATTATTCCAAGCATAGATGAAAGGGATTTTGTTTATTTATTTTTTAAGTGGTCCTTCAGAAAGCAAAAGCTGAGATCTCCAAATCAGGTGGACTTTTGGCCGCTTAATCTATTACGTGACCCCAATTACCAAATCAAAAACCACCTGGCATTGGTCAAGAAAACTGATATTTCCACGACATTGAAAAACTCTGCTTAATGTTATCTTGGGACATTTGTATATACAACTATGCTTTTAAAAAAAAAATTGCTCTTGTACCAATAGTTTCAAAATATTTGCAAAATTAACATGTTACTGAAAGTATTGCATTTATACCAACACTGCCACATTCCGTCTAGAAAGTAAAGAACAACTATTTAGTCCGATGCACGTGTAGTCAATCTAAAAAAAATCTATATATTATATATTACATAAAAAATCTATACTTAATATAAATTCACTGATAAAATATATTATATATTCGAAGAATTTTCTACGTACCAAAATGTTCATTGAATTAAAACAAACCTGATTTTACCATTTAAATAAAAAGTGATGGCGTTGGTATAAATGCAATACTTTTGGTAAGCTGTTGGTAATTTTGCAAATTTTTTTAACCGTTGGTACAATTGCAATTTTTTAAGAAAAGCGTAAGCATATTTGCAAATGTCCCTATAAATTTTAGATAATACCAGTTGTATTGCTTAGAATTAATCTAATGTTAACAAGTATTCTTCAATCCCTAGTCATATAACCAACCAAATATTAGCTTACAGCTTCATCACTGTGATACCGAATCTCTCTTATGGAGTGCACATACCCAATTGGGTCAAGATAAAACTGCATAAAAATTGGCCATTTTCTGGCCTTGTTACCAAAGTCCAAAGCTGCCACCACCATGAAATCCAGCGATAGAAGCCAACACAAAGTCAAGGCCAGGCCCGAAAGAGAAAACTTAGGGCCAAGCCCTGGGTCAGTGATTGCAGAATACTGTAATGCAGACAAACTATATTCATGGCGGTGAAATTGCCAGCCAATCAGCGTCTTGTTACTGTAGTTGCATCTATGTTCAGCTAGTCTAAGCCTATCACAGCATGGACCAAAAAATAGCATAATCAAATGTCATTACCAAATCTAGAGTGAATGATCTTGGCTGTAGAGATGAAATATAATTACAAAACTAACCACAAATAAAAGAAAATCATTTTAAATTAATAGTCATATCTACCGAATCCATAAATACACATTTCATAATAATATACAACAAACATGTCATTAACATTCATTTGGAAGAACAGGAAGCATTATCTACCTCTTTTATATGAATTAAAGTGCAACATTTTCTGAAAAAAGTAAAATAATAAAGGAGTGAGTCATAAACTCAGTAGTAAATATGATAGAAGCAAAAAATTCATATCAAGTACTACTATCTGCATATATCTCATGCTAGGCCAGCTTGGCAAGGCTTTTTGCACTCCGAGGCCACCCAGGCCAACCTACTCACAAGGCAGCTTCATTAGTGAGCTCAATCACATCTCCGCACTCCAGGCGACCCAGGCATCTATTAAGTTTCATCCCCTCTTTTGAGTTATGAACATGATCTTGCCTCTCATGCAGTATCAATCCATGAATGGGGTTGCGTAATCTTGTCTCTCGCATAGTACCAATAAGACCTTGGCCTGCTTGGCTATGGAAATCTCACCATAGTGGGCAACCTTCCCCATGCCATCCTAGACCTATTTGAGTCAACCTACAATTGTCATGATTGGGTTACCATTCTCGGATCATCAATATACTGATATAATGGGCTACCCATCAATACCTCATGATTAGTTGGAAAATCTAAAGTTTTCATTGCATCCAGAATGTTCAAAAGCCCCAAAATTGATTATTTGATCATTTAAATCGGAGATCGTGATGGTCTAAATTTATAAAACCCAATTCCGTTCATCCGTTTTACTCGTTGGATCGGCAAAAAATCTTGCTACTGCCAGCGAACTCACCCTACCCAAGCGCCCCGGCCACTAATGTCAGGCTCACTGTGGACTCATTGCAACATTGTTACTGTAGAACACACATTAGATCTACAGGCTAATCCCGTGGTTCTGGGCTTTCATATCACTGGGCTGAAATAGTTGCGCGTTTACTATTCACAAATACTTTCACATGCTGAACAATTCACAGGCACCATTTGAAGAACTATTTAAGCACTATTCACATGCCAAATTTTCACAAAAAAAATCAAAATTTTTTTTTTGTATCTTTTGATTTCTAAACTTTTTTAAATCCATACCTATGGTGACAAAGATATCCACTAATCATCTAGTATGGTCCATTTGTAAATGTATGGTCCAAATACATTAAAATTGATGAATTTTCATATTTTAAAAATCATCAATTTTGATCATACAAAAAAAATAATTTAACTTAGATATTGCAACCTTAGGTAAATACCAATATGAGAAGAACAATCAACGGTTTAGATTTCGTAAAAATATTTCACAACATCAAAAATGAATTTTATTTCCCACAAATTAAAATTACACATTACAGTAACCATGTAAAATCTAGTTTTGATTTTTGATTTTTCTTTTATAAAACATATACACACAATATCCCTTGAATCCAAACCTTAAGATTTATTCAACATCACGAGAGGGTCATTTTAAGATGTATATGTAACATGAAAATCCCTCAAATACATGAAAAGTTAATAAAAATTTTATTTTCAATAGATAAAAAACTACCATTAAATAAGTAATGATTTCATATCAAAATTTCATAAATTCACAGATCACATAAATACATGTATAATAGAAACCTTCAACGGTTCTGATTTACAAAACAAGCCTTGCAAATCACTTAAAATCCAATGTTTCTATCCACTTGAAAATTTCAGTGAATAATTTTCACCCATCTAGCACGAATGATGTAAATTCCTTCAACCCCCTGACTCATGCAAATATCTTACATGCAATTTACATCCGTACTTCTAAAGCAACGTAGACAGTATCATATTCACATATATTTCATGGATTAAAATTACAAAAACGTAAAAAGGTCAATCCTACTTACCTTTCAAAAGCATAAATTCTTCCTTCTTTTCCTTCTCTCTCTCTCTCTCTCTCTCTCTCTCTCTCTCTCTCTCTCTCTCTCTCTCTCTCTCTCTCTCTCTCTCTCTCTCTCCATCCTTTTACAAAGAAAACATAGCCGCGTATGGACCGCAGCCTACTCACAGAATGACAATCCAATGCGGTGAAAGAGGGCCACCCCACGCGCTGACAAATATGCCACTGCCGCTATGTAGGTGGGCCAGCTGTGTTATCCCAAGTCAACCACACAATCAGTGCTGATTATTGCTACTAATAGATATCTCGCCAAGGGCAGGAATGTTTTTACCATCTTCATTGGCCGTCTATAACCCAGAATAAGGTCCAGATTCTCTGATCTAAAGCACTGGAGTCACAAGATCTAGGGCTCTAGTCTCCCTTTGGATCATTCATGGCCAGTGCTAATTCATCTATTTTATTGTATGGCTCAGATTCATTGATCCAGATTCACTATTTTTTAACTACCGTGAATGGACAAGAAGCCAATTTACGCATCATTTGCTGACTTGTTTAGCTCATCTTGGTGTATTCAAACAAAGTGCTACAGGTGAATTGCAGGCTTAGGTTGGCTGCACGAGATTCATGTTTCTTTGCCCTGGCTTTGGCAGTTTGGCTAAAATACATCTTTTTCTTCCTTAAGTTGTTAGCAGGGAGCTTGGTAAGCATGAAGCCCTATGAATTTCAACGAGCACTTAGCTAACGGTTTGCACTCATCACAGCCAAGGGTGCAACTGGTTTAGGGTCAGCCCGTCACCCAGCCAACCAACCCGTTTATTATGGGTTAGGATTAGATGGACATGGAAATTGGGCTAGAAATCAGGTTGAACGCAACCCAAATTGCTAGCCCCTGCTATGTAGACTGGAGCATTTTCTAGTTATAGTTGGAAGTAAAACAACTTTTTGGGTTTTGTATATTGTATTCTACAAAGTTTAGTGAGTCCATGTATATAAGATGAGCATGAATGAGTCCATACTAGAAAGTGCACTACGAAAGTTATATATGTTGTCGTTTCAATTAGGGATTAAGTGAGAATTTTAAGGTTGAAACAAAAAAACTATCATGTAAATACTAGAGTTTTCCTAGAGTGAAAGAGAGGGGTTGGGAGAGTGTGTTGATTGAAGATGTGTATAAGACATTCAAAGCATTATCTCTATAACCAATGTTTGATAGTGGCTCTTTGTGGATCTCTCTCTCCTATGGTTTTTCTCTTCTTGGTTAAAAGGTCTTCTCTCCCATGGTTTTTCTCTTCTTGGTTAAAAAGTTTTCCACACAAATCTTGCATCTCTGAAGTTTATGATTTCCTATGCCTTAATATGTGTGTGCGTTGATCCTGTGCTTATGATAATGACTTTGAAATTGACATTGAAACTTCCGCAACAATCCTTACAGTCCAACTACGAAGAATAAATGACACAGATGACCGCCTGCCAGTCTACCATGGTGAACTAAGTGGCATTCAGCAGAGGTATCTGCATTAAAGAAACATGGACCACCATCATCAATACCGATAAAAATGAATTATACCGTGCACAACTGCCTGACTGCTTGCATGTAGGAAGATACTCAAAGACTAGAAGGGTGGAAAAATAAGGACTATAAATAATGATTTACGGGCAAGATACTCTACATGACTACATCTGCATGCTCGCTACACTGATATGGACTGCAATATGTGTACCGACGTGGACTGTCCACCTATTTTGAACACTTGAATCGTTTCATCCACCAGCAGACAGCATGAAGTACGCATCTCCCAAGATTCCAACCATATCCTTCACAGCTCACAATCTCCTGTGTGTCCTCACGAAATTTGTTGTTAAGAGAGAAAGGGCGCTAGAACATGCGTACACACCGGTCAGGAACAATGCTGATGACACCAAGAAGAGGACCTTCCACTGCCTTCCAGATGTGAGAATTGCCAGTGTAGCTGTAGCAAGTGTCATGACAAAGAGGGCATTCTTCCATGCTTGGAAACCTTGAACGACCTTCCTACAGCCCTTGCAATGTATCACATGTCTGAAGTATCGGTTGGCAGGATTTGGAGCATGGACAGCCCCTATCCCGCCCTTAGCAGGCATGGATGCTGAAATCCCAGCAACCAGGCCTGCTGGAGCATGTTCCACAACAGCCGGGTCTTTAGGTAGTGAGATTGTACTGTGTCCAAAGTAGTATGGCATCCCATGGCCAACCTTATCCATCCATTTTCTATACTCAGCAACCCATGTGTCCAATGACTTTACATTCAGGTATAAGTCTTTTATAGGAACCTTCTCTTTGATCAGAACCTCATTTTGTGAAGAAAGAAATCCCATGTCTTGCTCAAAAACCTTACAGGCATTTTGATGGAAATACCATTTTGGAAACAACTTCACCAGGAATGATCTCATTGTGGCTCCAAACCTCACAATAAGCATGGATTTGCCTTGCCCAGCTGGTCGGCAGAGGAAGAGAGCAGAGAAATACTGCTTCTCGCCATTCTTGTCGACAATGACACGATTATTTTGAAGGACGCATGGTGCTTCAAATCTTAGGAAGTTTGGCATGGATGGTTCACTCACCTTGCCCCAGTGCCCTGCAAATCCCCTGTGGGTGCGTTCCGTTACCCTAAAGGAAAGTGCCTGAGCATCTTCCCTCTTTGCAGTCCAATCAGTCCGGTCATGTGAGATTGGAACATGAGCAGGATCCATAAGGTTTTCAAGGAGTATGGAGTGATCATAAGGAAGCTCATGGATAGTGGAGACATCTTGAATCCCAGGCCTTGCATAGTGCTCAAACCAGGGAAGCTTTTCATTGTCTGCAGCCTTCCTGTCTGACATCCATACCCAAACTACTCCTTGAGAATCTCTAACTTCATAAGTTTTAACACAAGCTGACTGTGGGATCTTTGCTCCTGCTTGAAGCTGCAGCCAGATAACAAAATCAGTTTAATGAGTACTTTGTCAGATGGGGCTCACGGTCTAGCCATATGCATTTTTTGCCCTATCATTGGAAGGACTTTCCATATCCCTTACATACTATCAAAATAGCCACACATAATAATAATTCCATTGTTTGGCCTAAGTACATCTATCGATGGAAATGTCATATGTTGATAGTTGAACTAAAGCTCTCTGGTAATCTTAGGAAATGAAAGTTATATTTCTTTCTTTCTTTCTTTCTTTCTTTTTTTGATATTTTTAGTAAAATCAACGTTTATGATTTTGATAAAATCTGGGGCTGGAATTCCAATTCCACACTTTCTTGCATCAATGAGTAGCAAGCTCAAATTTTCATGGAAATCAAAATCCCTTATGAAGGATTATCACAACCAGAATCCCCTTAGGCATCTCTCAACAACTTTGGGGCCCATCTTATAAACAATTTGGGTCTACAAAAGGAGAGGTATGCCACATTGTAGCCCCATATTGTGTACTTTGTAGCATCTTTCATCTAAATTGAATCAACTCAAGGCAAATCTAGAATATACAGAATGAGAAAATCAAAACTTCTCATGATGGAAAGGAAAAATCAAGTTAGACCTGAGGTATCTTTACGCATTTGCCCTCATCTTGGAATTGCCAACCATGGTATAGGCATTCCAATCTTCCATCAATCAATTGACCTTCCGAGAGTTTTGCTAACCTGGAACCATTATCAAACTCTAAGAACTCCATCTTATATGAAATGAAAACCTCTAGAATTTCTATAACCAGAGAAATAATTCATTGGGATGCAGATTAGAACCATTATCAAACTCTAAGAACTCCATCTTATATGAAATGAAAACCTCTAGAATTTCTATAACCAGAGAAATAAT
>JAYJMB010062475.1:0-18734 GCA_036873735.1 Pouteria campechiana | reverse complement strand
CTCTCTCTCTCTCTCTCTCCCCTCTATCCGCCAGCAGTTCAAACATCTCTGTGTCTCGCAATGCACAGAAGCGTCATAAAATAAACGCGACGCATTATTTAGCGTACGTCGATTAATGAATATTTTAAAACCCCAGTCATAGTTCCACGATCCAATCCGTCTATTTGATACGAAAGGCATGTATAAAAAAAATAAAGAAATATCGTTTGATTTTTAATTATTTTATCCGTTTTTACCAGCCATCAATTGGATAGACCGCGGGAGTGGATGATTTTTGAGTAATGAAAGGATCTTAACCGATTCCCACGACAGCTTAATAGTAAGGCTATCTAATCTACAATGAGGCCCAGCAAAGCAAAGCATGTAAACCGTACCGACAATTCAAAAGCATTCCATTCACGTGCCAAAAATACGTGGTATCCATATCCCATGAAAATGTTTCAAAAAGAGACAATGCAACCGCGAGAGGAGCCGTTATGGTCCTCCTTACGATTTTGCGTGGGCCGTTGTTCAATCTTGAATGTAGAGGCGATTGCGGATTCATTGCTCAATACCTTCGTGGGATTGCGCAAACCTTCTCACAAGGTTCTTTGGGGAAAAATCTAGACCCTTTGTTTGCTTACATTTTTAAATTAAATACGTTCATGCTAAAATAATAGGCATCGGTCGATTATATTAACTAATAAAATATAAAAATTATCCAACCATATATTTTTAAAAATGCAGTTCACATGAGTATGCTATTATCATGACCATGCGGGAAATTATTAAACTTAATTTATAGACTGGATTAAAAATAAACGACAAAATATATAAAAAAATGTACAAATATTAATGGCTAGGATTTTATCCCTATGTATTAGTTGGTTTAGCTCACCTGTAAAGCCCATGCGTGTGATTTTCTAGTCTTTATATTAAAGGAAAGGATATCAGATGATGGATTTGTAAACGGTTGCTCAGGCTCTAGGCTTGACTGCGGGAACAAAAGAGGAAGTTTAAAATCGAACCGGTGCTTGAAATCTAAGCTCGTATGAAATTGTTTAGTTTTAGTTTTAAGGTTACGCTCAAGTAAAGCTTATTTTAATCCTTTTAAACAACAGTGTATCGTTCAATATCATGTAAATTTTAATCATCTTATTCATCTTTTTTTCAATCATCATTTTTCATTCTTTTCAAAATTCTCATCCTACAGAGTTCTATTTCTTCACCATCGAAAGCAGTTTCATAACAATTGCATTCTATTTATCATGTTAGTTTGTCCTTTCCACTCATATCCACATCCTTTTACACCAAACTAAATAGTTTCCAGTAAGCCATTTTTACTTTCTATTATCTTTTATGTGAATTTTCTAAACAAAATTTTACCCACCGGCCTAACCAGCGAGATGCTCTGGGCGTGCTGGGAGTTCAGGAAACATTCAAACCACCCGTTGTTGTAGCTCAGTCATATGCTGTAGTGATAACCTCCGGATCTAATCAGACCTGAACGATGATCTATTTTGATGATTTAATTAGCAGCCAAGTATCCATGTGACCTTTAGGCCATAATATGCTGCAGCGAAAAGAGAAAAACAAGAAAACAACAAAAATGGCAAAAATGCATGTGCCAAAGAGGATTGATGGTGAATGGTGATGCTACAGTGGTGGGAGAACCGAACGGAATTTTTATACTGAAAACCCAGTCTACGGAGTAAATCAACATACTTTGCAGCACACTGAAACTTGCCGCCAATTCCTGAAAAAAGTGAAAAGGCTTCTTGTGCTTTGTCAATGCTGATGGTTCAAACTGAAGGAATTTTACCTGTCCCCTCCTAACATCCCCCCCAACATGTCTTTTGAACCCATTTGCTTCATCAAGTTTTGAAGGCCTCCCATCCCACCAATTTGCTTCAGCACCTGAGGAGGAAGCACTTTGCTCATGTGCTGTGCATTCATATTCCGGGACAGTGCACTCATTTCCCCCTTCTTTGGAATCTTGAGCCCCTTCATCTTGCTCCAGATCTTGGCGAGGCGCTTGTATTCCTCTAACATCTCTGCAACTTCTTCCTTGGGGCGACCTGACCCCCGGGCTATTCGCATGATACGCGAGTCTGTTATGAACTTTGGGTTTGAACTGTCTAACTCTGCAATATTGTTGAAAAAGAGAGTTAGATGAGAAATAAAGACCAGTTTAGGAGTAAGGACAGCATATAACCAAAAGGTTTCACACCATATCAATATTTCGCGCTATCCATAACTGATACTCCCCTCTAATTAGTCTTTGGGGAGTTGACAGATTAGCAACAACCACGTTGTGGAGATTGAGACATCTTTCATGTGTCTCCAGACAGACTTCATGAACCCCATTTCAGTACAAAAGGTTCAAAATTCCAACAGGAAGAAACAGGGGTTGGGTGAAAATACCAGTTAGTAGATGACATCAGTGCTACACGATACAATTACCACATACCAGTTAATTCTTTAATACCCCTTGAGCAGTACAGTTCTGCAACACCATTAAACAGGCATGGGGAAGAGAATGCTCTCTTCTCATTGAAAGCAAATATCAATGAATAAATAGCATCTTCAGAAATTGTGTCATTAGCATTAAGTATCATAGGCAAATCATCAACTGAGAATCACTATGGGTAGCATCAAATGGCATTTAATAATTCACTATCAAAGTGTGATCTTCTGGCCTTGTTTCTTATAGTTCATAAAAAAAAAGTTACCACACCAAAAAAGGATGGCTATTTAGCAATCAGAACTGATACAGATAATGGCACTCTGATTGTAACATGTAGAACATAAGATCATCAACATTGTCTAAGCATTTCCCATGGCAGACCCGTGAAGCACTATTCCATTCTTCCATGTCATCCATTAGGCCAAGCATCCTCAAATAGTTTCTAACAAAACAAAATCCAGGTTATTGCAAGCTTCAATATAGATAGCATCTATTAGGCCATGTGTCCTCAAATAGTTTTTAACAACCACAATCTAGGTTATTGTGGGCCTCTATTTCCCTCATATAGCCTTCACTTTGAACATATTCCTAAGCAAAGCAGGTCCTTGGCACTCTTTCACATGAACAATTCACTTAAGCTTACTTTAGTACTACCCATCATCCCATCCCCCTATCATGTTGCGTTAAAACTCCCTAGCATACTTCCATGACTGAATCCCTTAACGTGTGCCCCTTATGCACCTCAACATCCTCATTTTTTGCTTCTTAAGTCAGTCAATGGCATTCAAGTTCATAAAGCATGGCTAGTCCTATGGCCAGCTTTTAGAAGTTCCCTTCTAATTTTAAAGGTACAAACAAAAATTGCTTGACATAAGTTTATGAAGGATACGTGCATGCCTTCAGATAAGATATTTTAGCCATAACAACAGGATTTCCTGCATAGATCAGTTGATGATACTGCTATGAAAGATATTGTCCAAACATTGCGTAAAATACAAATTTTGTTAATTAAATTTTGAAGGATGTTAAGAGACAAAGATAAATAAAGCTAGAATGGCTGCAAGTTTCCATTATATATGTGGAAACTACTGACACTACCTGCATCTGTCATGGAATCCATAATAGTCATGAAACGCTTGATCCTTGCTTGACTTTCCTTCTCTCGTCCCTTTGGCATCAATTCTTGACTAAAGCCAGGTATCATAGAAAAAACCTACATGATAAAACACATTACAGTTCATATTCATGATCTTCAATGTAAAATATCAATAAATATCAGAAGCCAAAAATAACCTTGAAAAAATATCATGCATAAATGTAGCACAACTGAAGGTGCAGATAACTTTAAATAGACAGCTTCGGAACACTATGGTCAAAGAAAAAAATAAAATAGCATAAGAAGACAGTTTTCTAGTGTAACTATTTATGGAGGTAAGTAAAGCAAACAACACAATTCAAGATGAGGTGAAGAGTCCGCAATTCAATTAGGTTATCACAGACCTTCGGTGATTATGTTACACTAATTCAGTAATTCAAGATGAGGAAAGTGAGGGTCAAGGGTAGAAAAATATTGAACCTGGCCAATAGGACATTAGAGTAAACAACAAGATTCAGTAATTAGGTTGGATAGTTCCATTAGCAAGTGAGGCTCGAGGGTAGAAAAATATCAAACCTGACCAATGGGACCCATCTTGAGTATATTCTGGAATTGCTCGTACATTATCCGTAAAGTAAAGTTTCCTTCAGAAAGTTTTTGTAGGAGTTCTGGTTGTTGATCCATAGGCACAACTTCGTGAATTTTGTCCATAAAGCCAGACCAGTCACCCATACCTATTAAAATAGAATGTGGAGTATAGACATTTAATATAAAGCAAATGAATAATGTATCAGTCGCATGCACTAGAAATCAGCCTCAAAGTCAATCACCTAAAAGACGGCTGACAAAGGGCTTAACATCAAAAACCTCAAACTCATCCATGTGCTCTCCAGTACCAATGAATATTACTGGACTCTTTGTGGCAGCAACACTGCATGCATAAAATAGAATTTTTGTAAAATGCAACATTAATAAAATTATTTAATAAGGAGATTTGACAAAATACAGACACTGATGTAGACTAGCCATACAAGTGGTGATGCAAACAAGCTCCTCTAGAAGTGAAAAGTAACAACAAATAAACAGAGCAAATTGAAAGGAAAGTGCTGATCTAGCAGGGAGTGCAACAGAGTGAAGTAAATCTTTTATCAACAAAACTAAAATGCAGCAGTGAAGTTTCTGTTCATTTAGAGAGATCATCTAGAGATTTCCAGGTACTTGTGTAGCATCCGTGAGCAAAAACCATGATCATAGTTCCAGAATATAGACAGCAATGAACCAAGATCATAGTCCAATTAAGTTTCTCACCTCGTATCAAAAGTTGTCATGTTTTAAAAAGATGCCGAATTTTTTTTCTTTAAATTTTGCATAAGGAATAAAACATTGAAAGCTGATGAGGCAAAATTGTTCAGAATATTGGCTTGATGCACATCATGCACAATTGCACTCTATATAACACCAGTGTCTTCTAATTTTTCACAAGGGTTCCAACATCAATCCACAGCAAAATGGTCGCCTAAAAGATGTCAACAGGCAGAAATACATTGCATCTCGTAAATTCTGAGATAAAGCCATCCTATTATAAACCTGCGCTTCACACAATTAAGATTTCTCTTTAGATTTCAGTGCAACAGAATCCAATTTGTTACTAGACCCATGTTCATCAGGAAATGTCCACATAGTCCAGTGAAGCACTTGCCTAAACAGACATTCTCATCTACCAATCCCTAATTCCCTGTAGATACATCATATTTACTATTTAGAATGGGAAGTTTTAGTGTAGAAGACTTAACTGTAGTCAAGAGCTTAAATCAAACCAAAGAACAACTTCAACTTGGACAAGTCATCATCACCAAAGCTTCTGTCCAAAAAAATTATGCAGCCTAAATAGATCCATTTTCCCCCTTTTTCAAAGAGTTACATGGATTGTTGGGCTCTGCAATCTATGAAAGACTATGCACTCAGTTTTAATAATAGATTGCTTTATAACTTACAACATCAGCCTTAAATTATTCTTTTTTCTATTCTCGGCTTAACTATAAGCCAGCTTCTTACTAACCCCACCAGCATCCATTTGGGCCTTCCCTTTACCTTTTGCAACTTATAACTTGAGGCAACTCAACATTAATCATGCAGCTCTTAGTTCTCACTTCCAAATGTATAATACCAACACATCATTTCCCCATCTCAACATCCTCATTTGACATCCCCACACGTGCATTTTTTATTCCATTCCGTCTTTATCTTTTATCACTACAGATTGTGAATTTTATCAGTCATAACTACTAATATCAGCAAGAAATCATATAATGATAACAATTATATGGGGTCAATTATAAGTCCTGTTAAACCATTTTGTTCTATCATAAACTGTTTCACATCCAATGACAGGTCATGAAAGTCTTTATTTATGACCTCCACTCATATCAATTTAAGCCTTCACCTAATCACCATCCCCTCTTAAAGCCTTCAACCAATTAAAGACCTGTATGGTTCTTTATCAGAGATGCACATGCCAAAACCATTGAATACTATTTTAACTCATTTTATTCTTGATAAATATTGCACACGTCAACTGGTTAAGTAAGAAAAAGGAGTAAACAAAAAGAAGTGGATGAGCATATAAACAACATCACTTACGCACTAAGTGCACCACCTCCCTTTGCATGACCATCCATTTTTGTAACAATCACAGCACCAACAGAGACACTTTGCTTAAATGCTTGAGCTTGGTCGAACGCGGCTTGACCAATACTGCTATCCATAACAAATATAACAAGATCTGGTTTCTGAAGCATCAAGGAATGGTGATTAGACAAATAAAGCACTTCCTTGAAGAAGAGCTTTTAGAAGACAACTAACTAGTTGGCAACAAAAAAAAAAAAAGAACAAATGACCAGAGGGACAGGAAACTAAGTACCGTTGCTACAGAAACTTGGCGCATTTCTTCAAACAGAGCAGCTTCTTGTTTGTGGCGTCCACTTGTGTCTATGATTATAAGATCACAATTTTCCTTCTTAAACCGCTCTACACCTTCTGCTGCAATCTTCACAGGGTCTGACTCCATATAACTGTGGACACATCATAGATGATGTAAGGATGCTAAGGAAAGCACCAAATGTTATCAGCAGTTTATGTAAAAGTATTTAAACTGAGCAAAAGATAAGCAACAATGACAACTGAAAACTAACTTGATCAGAAGTAAAACACATTTTCTTTTTCTTCAAATTATGAATGATTCTACATAAATAATATAGTTTCATGAACATGGATTGTTGCAGGCAGAAGGAAAATTTGGTGGGAAAGTACCACCATGAATCTAAACAGTATTGGAAGAGGAGACCTTTTTTTATCCCTGATGTACTATTGGCCATAGTAACCACCAAGCCATGCAAGCTTGCAAACTCACACCCCCACACACGCACACACCCCCACGCAAGCACACACACACACACGCAAAAGATCATGCCCATGTGCATGTGTGTAAACAGATCAGCCAAATAAACAGCCAGCTCCATGTACAAGTGCATACACAAAATACATGCAGAAAAAGAAAGGGGTACACCTAAGGCATGCACAAACAGCCCCATATGCATGTGCCATTCATCTGCATACAAAGATTGGCCGCATGCACAAACGTATGCATGCAGTGCACATCAAGTGTGGTATTCTAACATAAACTTCAGTAACTTCAATAGAGGACAGTGAAAGCAACACAAACATTTGCGGAAGAGAAAAGCAGACAACTGTTGGCAGTTCCATTGCAGCAGAAACTCAAGAAGAAATGCTATCTACTGTCCATTCGAACATAGATCAAGTGCAGTGCTATAACTTCACCTTCAGTAATCCCAATACAATATGACAAGAGCCACATAGACATTTTGCTA
Source organism: Pouteria campechiana (assembly GCA_036873735.1). NCBI lineage: Eukaryota > Viridiplantae > Streptophyta > Magnoliopsida > Ericales > Sapotaceae > Pouteria > Pouteria campechiana. Next base: position 11,305 of record JAYJMB010062475.1, on the reverse strand, counting down.
CAAGGAAAAGTTGGCAAACCTAACTGTTGATGGTTCAGAATAGAACTACCATGTTGAAATAAAACTAAACTCATTGGATATAAGAGACAACATACTCTTCTTCTTTACCTTGAGGTCACAAGCAATGGACTATTAGCATCCACGACACAACAATTTCCATTTTTTCTGATGGGTTATGGATTATTACCATCAGTGTTCACATTAGCACTTTGAGTGGCTGAGAACAAGATCAAGACAATTATACCTTCCGTAAAAAGGAATCTTAGCTTTAGTGGCATTCTGCTTCAACTGATCAAAGGCACCAGCTCTGAATGTGTCTGCACAGACCAAAGCTGGTCTCCATCCTTTTTTCTGATGATAATATGCATATTTTGTGCATGTTGTGGTTTTCCCAGAACCTGGATGTTTAACAAAGTATCAAATAATGCAGCAGTTTAAGGACAGTAAAAGAATCAACAAAACCAAATAGGAGTATTCAAATATCTGAAAACGGAAATTGTAATTTCTTCTATGAAAGAAAAAAAAAGCACGATCATTTGACAGACATGTTTCACACATTGTTGTTTTTAACAATTGAATTGGCCAACACTATTCAAGTCATTTTCAAAAGAAACCAGTAAATATGAAGCAAAACATTAGAAGGGCCAAGAAGTTCACATTATACGAATCATAACCTTTCCAATAAGAAAGTAGTGATTCTTTGATTTCCAAGAAAGCAATATGATATTAATTAAATCTTCCTTGAGGATGGCGAGTATTTAATTAAATCTTAGAAGGTGCAAATCCAGAATAGATAATGCAAGCACCTTCAATCCAAGTAGCGCATCTGCCATACAATCCACTGGCCCCACTACTGAACTAGATTATGGAATATACGAGATCAAAGTGAGCCCGTGCTAGCAACAAGAATATTCAACTGCCTGAAACAACATACCCTGTAGACCAACAAACATGACAATGCTAGTCTTTCCCTTCTTTGGTGTGAATGAAGGCTTCCCAGGATCTAACATTTTGCAGAGCTCATTGAATATCGCCTGTAAACAAAGAAGAAATATTTTTTACAAAACATCTATATCATAGCTGATAACTGATAGGCATTGCTGACTGATACAGTAACAGAAAATGAAGAAAAAGGATTTGTGAAAGTTTTCTTAAAAACAGATTAGTGTCATAATCAGACAGTGGAATCCAGAAACATGCATGATATTGCGAAAGAGTTATCCATAAACAACAATGATAGCTAACCACCATCTCCCTTCTTTCCTTCCTTTTCTTCTTTCTATTTCCCCTTTTATGGGTAAACTGTCTCCCATGTATATGGCACATTTAAATTCAATGAGATAGATGGTTCTACAAGGAAGGTGGAAATATGAGGCATACTGAGCTGTATCGGATGCAATGTGGACCTGTTTGCCGATTTTTCAAAGAACATTATTGAAAAGTTAATAATGGGAAAATAAGAAAAATATGACCCAACATTGTCAGTGTTTTTATCTTATGCATGTGAATGCCTTTAACATATATTCATCAATGCCTCAGATCATTCCTAGATAAGATATTATTGTCAGCTTGAAGGATGTAAGTGAGCTACCTAAATCAAAATCAAACTTAAATTGGGCACAATTGACAGCTATTTACATACAAATACAATAAAATGACGAAAAGGATGGAAAATGGTTGTGCTTTAAATGGTATCCTGACCGTAATCAGCATCCGGCATATGCATGACAAAATCCATCCAAATAGTCACCCCATTTTTGATAGGTATAGTCTATGATGTGCCAAATAAACATCAATCATTCACCATTCCACCACGTAACAAGGATCCCCAATCTGAGAGACATTAGGAGCACGATGCATCATTGATCTTCCAGGACAAACTCCTGCCCCAGTCGTGGCATAACCACGGGCCATTCCTCGTCAGATAAATAATGCACGCATACAAACAAGGAATTGGGGGCATTGCAGGATTCATAAAAGGTTTCTAATTTTTGAGAAATTAATCAAACTGCAGTAAAAAATCAGGGGAATTCAACGACTCTGCGCTGAAGAAGTGATGTCACGTACCTGTTGGATGATCTTGCGCTTGTTGTGGCCAGCAGCAAGGTCATCAAGGTTGACGATCTTCTTGATATTGATCTGCATGTCGCGGACCATCTTGAATTGGACGTCGGACTGGAGGAGGGCGCGAGAAATCTCGTTGAGGCATTCGTTGAGGACCTTCTCGTCTATAATCGTCGCATTGCTCATCTGCTGCAGGGCGCGGGAGATGCTCCCGCCAAGCTGTGCTAAGACCATCTCTAACCGGCCGGCGACGACGACGAATCCTTCCAATAGAAGAAAATTTCTAGGGTTAAGGAATTATGCAGGAGAAGAAGACGGATATTTAGGGGTGGGGTGGGGTGCGGTGCGGTGCGGTGGGGAGGGGAAGGTTTCTGCTGCAGAAGTAGAATCGGAACGTGACTCGTCCGAGCGAAATCTGTTACAACCAGCGTCGAGAAAGATAGACTCGCAATCGCAGACGGCGGCCCAAGAGCAGCCTGCTTGACTCCCAAGCAACGGAAGGACCGGTACGATGCTTCCTATCTGAGTTCAAACCCATTGTTGGACGCACGCTTTTTGTGTCCATCACGTACATACACCGTTTGTTGTGAATTATGCATTTAATTAATGGATTCATAAATTTAAGTGGAATCAACCCATATCTCTTGCGTGTCACAAGTTATGGATCGATCCATATTTTGAGTTGTAACCGTTAAAATATAATTAGAATGAATTAATAATTAAGACAAAGTGTGCATTCATTTTTTATATGCATATTTTGCTATGAATAGGTAGTTTATTGCTTTGGTTCTCTTCAATTTGCCGTGGCCTTAACCCAATTCGACCATATTTCAAAGATGGGATAAAATTAGCCCTATTTTTTTTTTGAACCCATCTTCTAGCCATCTAGAATTCTACATTTGTATGTAACCTTATAATTGGCCTTGCACTGCATTTCAAACAAAGAAGTACGTGGCCCATTCATTGCGTTTGCTTGGGAACGAGTAAAAGAAGTGGTAAAAAATAAAATCGGGAATAGTGGGAGAAATAAGGGGAATCATATAATAAAAAATAAACCGAATAAAGATAAATAAATATGCCTTTTTTATCAAAAATAAAAATAATAATTAAAAATAAAATAATTAAGATCTCAAATCACATAAAAGGTGTGTAAAAGGTGTGAAAAAGGGTCCAAAACTTCTCCAACCTCTTTTCTTCCGTACCAAATGCACCTTAGTTGTCATGTTTTTCTGACCTTTAATTGATGGGCTATCATGTGCAATATCTCGACCTAAAATATTCAACGTTGGCCAGCGCATCAAGTTGGCAAATCCTGCGCGTCAAATCCAAGGTGCTGCTACGATTCTAGCAGATCCGATTCTTTGGGTGCGTGGCCATTAAAGCCTGATGATTGGGCTAGCTAAAAGCAGCAGCCGATTTTCTTAAAAAAGATTGCACTATATATTAATTCCAGCGTAAACGAATATCTGATGATAAGAACCTCTCATCACCATCTTAATCTTAGATGCCTAAATTTGGAAAAGACAATTATCTCTCAAACAAGATTGGAGTAATCAGAAACTCGACCTGTTCTGAGCTTCTGTCGCATGGTTTTTAGAAGTTCAAGAACATAAAAAATGGATACAAAAGCTACCCTTTTCCCTCTTTATTATTTGATTTAAAATTCAGCTACCCATCATACTATTACGAAATTTACTTTGTTCACGCCATTATCTACTTTGAAAAAAAACTATTTATTTAATATTTATTTTACTTCAAAATTAACATTACTCTGCTGATGACATCAAACATCAAAGTAATTTTAATCGTAAAACTTAATTATAAAATGTCATGGAATGGCACATCTCTTTGGGTTTGGAATGGCTTTTTTAGGATGCCTGCTAGATGGATTTTGATGGCATATATAAATGAACTTGGTGGGAATCATCTTTGGCAAGTTGTTAGTGAGGGTGGGTATACTGATCGTGATCGCTGCTCCTGGTTCATCTCACATCTTCCTCATTCATCATACCACAATCACATAACACACTAGAGATAAGGAGAGAGAAAATTTTATCAAGAAACACAATCGCTAAAAAGCCAAAAAATTAGAAGAGCTACTTGTGTTGTTGCACTTTCTTGATCTGAAATCGTTTACTCGTGATCTTTATTGCACTTTCTCCCCCTCTGCCTTTGTCTTTCATACTCATCATACCATCAAGAAAAGAGAGAAAAAATAAAAATAAGATATTCAACTGCAAACAAGACCACAGGATAGCGCCATCAACAAAATTGCGGCATCCTTCTCATCTTGCGGAAAAACTTGGTGAAGTGCAGAATTCTTTTTCAAACTTAAATTGAACTCTTCGAACCGTGTCTTCTTTCGTGATCTTGGGGCTGTGTTTTTGCGCCGCTTCTCGTCCTGGGTGGTGCGATGGCTTTCTTTCCACTTCTGTTTAGACCATCTACCTATACTTGGTGATGCGGCAGAGGAGACAAGGTCATCGCCAGCTGCTGCCATTGCACGCCTCTCTTTCCTTCGTCGAATTCCACATGCGTTGCAAAGAGACTGCGCCCATGAAGTAGAGGAAATTGTTGGAAATGGAGAGATAGCCCGTTTAGAGAGAGAGAGAGAGAGAGAGAGAGAGAGACCTTAGGACCATGTGGCCCACTCCTCCACAGAGGAGTCTTGGTGGTGTTACAATCGGAGCATACTCTGGTGGTGGCTGTGGTGACGGTAGTAGTGGTATTGCTGTCATCATCACATGCCTCTGATTTTTCAGTTTTCGGATTCCACTTCATCGCTTTTCTCATCAGCTTCATCTTCGAGGTTGTGCAATTAACTCGCATATTGTTGCACCCAAATTCATGATCTTCGTCTGACTCGCCATTGGGTGTCCGATGGCTGAGGCTACATTGGTTGCCATTGACATTGGAGATTGGAAGAGGATCATTGGAAAGCCGCCTCATGTCCTACAATCACCAGCAAGAAAGAATCCTAGGAACATTGAAGGGTGCAACTACACGTAACTACAGAAATTCTTTTCAAGTTATTCTTGGCTCTTACCAAGTCTTCTTGACACTTGGGATACTGCTTCTCCGTTTCATCTTGATCACAGTATCCTTTATGTTGTCCTTCCGTTGGATCAAAGCGGATGGGGCATGAAGATAATGAAGCTTGAGATGCCTGCGCAAGCAAGAACTGATTCTCACCATCTTCCTTGCCCTCTCCAAGAGGCAAAGGAGGAGGTAAGGTGGAAGGGGCTGGAATCATGATGAGGAGAGATGATACTCTTACTGAGATGCCAAGAGCAGGATCAGGAACACTGAAAAGTGGCCTAAAAAAGCCCAGGCCTCCAGGGTGGGGTAGGAAGCGTGGTCCCCGTATATATTAGGGCAACCAATTACACGCAGACAAATCTACTGGGCCCCACAATTTGTACAGGGGATCCCACCCGTCCATTGGATTATAGGTATTTCTATGCTACAGGCCTAGCAAAGTGCATATCTATCGCTCACTAGGGCCATACAACAAGGGCTTTTAAAAGGATTTTGATGGATCCTTGCTATACGTACTGGGGGTAAAGTCAAGTTGGGTTGAATAAATCATCCATATGGTCTTATAGATTTCAATTAGATGCCGTTTTATGTCAATTATAAATGAAATCAAAAGGATAAATTCACATCATGTGTTGCATGTAATGCATATTTCCAATTTTAGCATTAGTTTTTATTTATATATAATACAGCCTAGAAAAGTTATAACATATTTAGATTTGTGTATGTCCTCTTTTACGCCTTATAGACGCTTCATTTTACATAAAACAAAGTATATATAACATCTACATTCCTTCTTTTTAATCATTATCTACGTGCTAGAAACGTGAGCGATTATGAGTAAAAAATAAATTGTTAAAAAGAAGTAAGATGGATAAATATGGCATAAATTTATTATTTACCTGTGCAATTCATTTACACAGCAATTTCACTCTAGCCAAAGGCAGCATCAGTTAAAAACCAAGGAGCATAAAAAAGGAATCACGTGACTGAAAAATAAGATTGTGCCAGACGCTAACCGTTAAGAAATACAGGAAAAGGGGAAGATAGAATGCTACAGCACATCCAAAAATGACAAAAGCTGCCTGCATTTTTAACCAGCACGCACACTTCCGCTAAAATAAACGGTAATTGTTTTAGCTTTGCCTTGGGAAGTTTGGTAGTCGTGCAGTTTGGAGAGGTGATTTTATAGGATAAAAAAATCTGTATTAGTCCCCCCAGCTAAGATCTGCTGGGCGAAATCATGATGCTCCGTTTAGAAAGAGATGAAGCTTCAATCTCTTCCCCCCACCGAGAAAAAAAGAAAGAAAGAAAGAAAGAAAGAAAGAAAAAGAATTTCCAATCCTTCCCAAGTGAAACCCAGTATTTGTAAGGTCTGGATCGATCATGGCACATGTATGCCACGCAGGTGATACACAGGCATGACTCGCCACTCATAGATGTTTTGGCACTGCCAAGACTCATTCAACCAGGAACAGGTACACGCCTTTCTCCTCCTTTCAGTCATGAGAAAATCCTTTCGCTCTCGGGCAGAGGGCGATAGTACATGAGCATGCACCAACGAACAAAAAGGCGTGGTAATGTTGAATGTTCAGATCATGCGAACATTTTTCATGGGTTATAACGAAAAAGTTTAGTAGCATCTTAGGTGCTCAGTTAGTGGACAACTGACATGTGAAACGGAAGGGGTGGAAGCCAAATGTTGAACATATGATTAATAGTCTAATAGAAACATTTTAGATTAAGATCCTAACAGATCACCTCACTTCCACTTGCTTTCTTTGAGACCAGATGTTGAAGATCTAATCATTTTTTCCAGAAAAAAAAAAATATCAAACCTCACCTCAGGGAGCATGCTAGATATTACTTAACTACCCAACATAGGCGATCTTCGAAGATGGAAGATGTGATAGGATTTTTGTGGAGATGAGCGTGTCCACATCTTACACAGATGGAAAGTCGGTTAACCACGCGCAAATATCTTACAGGATGGCAGAGAAGAACAAATCTCAAGTTTCCGCGTCCACATCTGCACAAATGCCATCCATTATCATCTTGCTGATATAAGGGGCGATATCATCCATCCATCCATTAGAAAAGAAATACCAAGATGAGGGGTGGAAGGGAAGTAATATTTCTGATGGGAAACAGGGCAACGTGAATGGGCGGAGGACCACACGTGCATGCATGTTCGCAGAGAGAGAAATAGAGCAGGTGAAAGGGACACGGTCGATTTTATCCGAGCATGCCAAGCGTGTCCAAATGCACGCAGCTGTCGAAGATGGAGAAAAAGTCATGTGAGGGCAGAGCTAGCCTGCCTGCCGGCAGGACAGCTGAATGTGTCTTTCATGTCAATCGCACAGATTATATCATTTTTAAAACTAGTTTAACCATTAAATATCTTAAATATTATTTGTTTCTATTATATTAATCGAAGAGTATTAAAATCAGAGAACTAACTATTAATTGATGAATCATATCATAAATCATCTAACTTGTCACTACAACAAAAATTCACAAATGTAATCAATTATATGTTGTCATTTTTCTGTGGTATATAATATTAAATGTAGCCGACATGGTGCATTTAATATTATATGCCACCGAATTAGGTCCATTGTATATAATATTATACGCAGTCGTTTTGGATCGTTTGCAAGTCAAATTAGGTTGGTTGCATATAATATTACATTCAATAGTTTTGGGTTGATTGCAAATAATATTTTTATTTTTAAAAAATAATAAATAATTTTAATACCCTTTAACTTAATTACAAATAACTCGCATATATAGAAATGACGTATAACTTATATGTATTACAACTATATATGTATGCATATATGATACATAAAATTAATTAAAGCATATGTTAAACATATATAGTAAGAGCAGTTTGCAATTTTTCAAAAATATATGATTTGCCATATATAGTTATAGTATTTTGGTTATATCTTCCTCAACTAAACTTAGAATTATATGATTTTTGATTTTTGAATAGATAATTTAAATTACTGCAACTTTCGTGTTGAGTACTTTCTTTGTTTTTTTGATAAATAACTTAAAGGGATAACTTTTATATTGAACACTTTATCTGATTCATCCCCCATATATGCCAAAAAGTGGATATAAGTAATACATTCGTCATATTTAAACGAGTTGAAAGGTAAAAACCGTTAATAGGTATTACTTTGGGGCAATTCATGAGGCATATAAAGGCTAATTTAAAGAAAATATTCAAAGTAAAAGTTGTATAAATTTAAATTATATATCCAAAAAATCAAAAATTACCTAATTTTGAGTTTGGACAAGGAAGATAGGGCCAAAATATTATAACTATTTCCAAAACTTCATGTTACAGGCAGTATACCGCAGGTACCTATGTATATCACCTTCCACACAGGTGCAATCGCAGTCTCCCATGGTAGCACCCGTGGTAGTCATATATGGAAAAAATGATCTCCCTAGACACCAATGGTCTATGCTGTGGGCACCTGCGCCTATCGACTGGAGTGCTGGAGCCTATGGTACTGTTTGCCACGTAAATTTTTAATGACGGTTGCAGTTTTTTGGCTATATCTTTCTTACATGAACTCTAAATCATGTGATTCTTAACTTTTTGGATGGATAATTTGAAAGAATATAATTTTTATGTTGAATACTGTCTGTGAATTATTCTTAATCTATGCCAAACATTGCCCTAAAATGATGTCTCTTAACGAATTTTACCTTTCAACGCTTGAAGCTCTAAAGATAGTTGTAGTATTTTGGCCATATCTTTTTCTTACAAACTCAAAATCAAGCGATTCTTGATTTTTTTTATAGTTAATTTGAAAGGATATAATTTTTATGTTAAATAATTTCTATAAATCATCTCTTATATATGCCAAAAAGTGGTTACAAGTGACATCTTTGTCATATTTAGATGCGCTAAAAAATAAAAACCTTTAATAGGTGTTCCTTTAGGGCAATTCGTGGGATATATAGAGGCTAGTTCAGAGAAAATATTCAAAACAAAAATTATAGCCCTTTAAATTACATATCCAGAAAATCAAGAATTACTTAATTTCAATTTTGTACAAAGAAAATATAACCAAAATACTGTAACTGGCTCCAGAGCTTCATGTGGCAGGCGGTATATCGCGGACACCCACAGTACCACCTACTTACCCCGGTGTGTAAATTTATAACGTTCATTTATTTATATTGTATAGCACATCCATACATATTTTATATTCGATAATTTTTATAAGACTACGATAAATAATTAACTAAAATTTTAATTAATTTGAATTAGATAAAAGTATATGGATTTTTTTTTGCCTGATCTAAATATTTGAAAACTCCACTTTGTTTGGTTGAAAAATAGGATGTTCTCCATGGTAACCCACTTTTTCTCGTTAGGTTGTTTTTTGGTGAGAAAAATTTTAATCATGGAAATTGATTTTCTCAATCTAAAATTTACATATTTTTTCTAATGTGAAGTTTTTAATTTCTTTGTCACTTTTATTTTGCAATGTACAAGGGAACCATAGTTAAATTGACTAATGTGATTCTCATACTAGTAAAACTTTATCAAAGGATCCATGAAACTACGACTACAAGAAAAATCACTTAATGTGATTCATACATGTTTTATAAGACATTAGCATATTTGAACATATTTTATACAGATTCATTCTATAAGAAATAAATAATTAATTAATTAATTTAAATTAAACACAAGCACTAAAAATATATATGGTTTCCCTTTCCTAATTATATACAATCATACAGATAATTTATAAAAGGTATCTAGGACAATAAGCTTATGCATGTATATGGATTTTTCTTTTCCTAATCATCATTTATTTTGTTTGTCATGGGAATTATATTATATTATATTTAATAAAATTCTAAAAATATATTTCAAATTATCAAAAAAATAAAAGATATATACTATATGCAGCTAATGTCGTATAGTAGTATATGCAGCTATCTTTAGTTGGCAAACACGACTGCATATGACATTTTTTATTTAAAGAAAAAAACTAAAAAAGAAACTATTACCCCACACACGACACCCTCCCTGTCCCTTCCTCCATAATTTTCGAACTCACCTTCACCACCTGCTTACAGCGTCGTCCCCTCACCATCCCCCTCCATCTCTTTTTGGTTGAAAAACTTTGCTGCCAGGGAAAAAAAAAACCCTTCTTCCATTGTTGTCAGTGTCTTCTTCCTCTCCAATCGTTACTGGATTCTTCTTCTTTGACAAATAATACCGCTCCTTTCATGTGCCGCCAATGTAGCACAACGGCTATTTTCATTAAAAAAAACACCAGTGCTTGTGCTTCTATGCTTTTGCCGCCTCTTCTTGCTGTTCGTCCCTAGTTCGACAAATCCGCTATCGTTTGTCCGATGGAAAACCCATCACATTGGATGGCCTGCCTGGTCTGACCCACCCCCCCTCCCTCTCTTTTGGGTTTTTTCAATTTGTTAGGCCTCTGGATGTTCTCTGTTTTTTTTTTTTTGAGTCTTAGTGTCGAACACTCAATGTTTTGGGAGCATTTCAATGTTAGCTTCATGTTAGTTTGATGAATCTTTGATAAATTTTGTTTTGCGTTTGGAATTGAAAATTGGGTCCATGAGATTTTGATGTTCTTCTCACCATGTGGGCGATGGGATTGCATTTCCATTGATTGAATTGGGTGATTTAAAATTTGGGATTTGATGTGATAGACGCAAGTGGAGATTGTTTTCACAAAACAAGCAATTGGATTCTCTCGGCACGATTGTGATTTGGGTGTTGATTTGAAAGGCTTGGATTCCAGTTTTAGAAGTTTGTGAGGGAAAGAAGCATGGAAGTTACTTTGTGTGTTTGGAATTGGGAAATGAATTGCTTTTCTTGTTTCTATTCCAGGTGACTGGAAAGAAGTAAGGAAAAGTGGTAGCAAGGAGCGACATTCGCCACCTCCACAACATGATAACGTACCACTTCAACACCAACCTGGTAAGTTCTTAATTGCCTTATCTATCATAAAAAATAATTAAATTTCCAAAACATTATAATATTTTGAGGCAACACAACAATTTAGGATTGTAACTTCTTTGCACATAATTCAAAAGAAAATAAGTGAGGAGTGGAATTTGCGACAACATAGAATCTAAGTGGGTCAAGTTGATTTTGCTATTCATGGATACATTACTACTAAAAGTATGCTCATAATTC
>JAYJMB010062464.1:0-26112 GCA_036873735.1 Pouteria campechiana | reverse complement strand
GGGAAATCAATAATGATGGAAATTATTGGATTCATTCCAAAGGCGACCAATTCTGGTCATGTCGTTCCATTTACATTGCTTCTTCCTCATTATGTTTCTGCCCCTGAAAACATCTTGTTGTACCAATCTATAAGAATAAATGAGGCACAAAGATTTGCCAACTATCATGGAATAAAACTCATGGGTTATACTATGAAGCTTTGGAAAAGGTAATTGAACAAAAATTAACATATGAAACAAATATTTTAGAAAATCAATTTGGCTTTATGCTTAAAAGATCAATTGCTAAAACTATTTTTTTACTTAGATAATTAATTGAAAAATATAGTGAGAGAAAAAGAAAAACCTCTACATAATTTTTATTGACCTAGAAAATACATATAATAGGATCCCTAGCAAGTGTGAAGAGAAAATTACAAGTAGATATGTTAATATTATTAGAGGTATGTGTGATCAAGAAAGAATGAATAAATTAGTTAGAGAAGGTCTATTAGGCCATCTTGCTAAAGTTGACTTGCCAATTTGTGAACATTGTATGGCTGAAAAAGCAAAAAGGTAACCATTTGGCAACACAACCAGGATAAAGTTTCTATTGCAACTAATCCATTCTAACATTTGTGGTCCAATGAATGTGAAGGCGAGGCATGGTGCCTCATATTTCATCACATTTATAGATGATTATACGTGATTCAGCGATGTTTTCTTGATCTCCCATAAGTCAGAAGCATTAGAATGTTTCAGATGTTATATGAGTATGGTTGAGAATCAATTAAATTCAACAATCAAAGCTTTGAGAATTGACCATAGACACGAATATTTGTCTAGATAGTTTAAAATTTTTTTGTGATGAAAAGAGTATCATCAGATAAATGACAATTCCAGGAACTCCATAGCAAAATGGTGTTGCAAAGAGAAACAATATGATCCTACTGGATATGGTTAGATCTATGATGACGCAGGAAAATCTACCCATCTCATTTTGGGGAGATGCATTGTTAACTGTTGCACATATACTTAACCGTGTGCCTTCAAAATCAATTACTTCCACACATTATGAATTATGAATAAGAAGAAAACCTGATCTAAGTGATCTACGACCTTGGGGGTCAACTGTTTATGTTCATAATCTCTCTCACAAGTATTGAAAATTGGGACTAAGAGGGAATAAATGTATCTTTATTAGATACTCAGAACACTCCAAAGGGTACGTGTTCATTGGTGAACAAGAACATGGAAATCATGAGATGTCGCATTCTTAGAAGATTTTTCTAGCAGAGGCAAGGTTGAAAAAGAAGTTCCTTCCTATGAAATAAAAAATCCTGAGGATAGTGATGCTCCCAAGTATTCAAATGAATATCAAGAAGAATTGCCTCAACTTATTAAACCACGTGGGAGCAATGCACCTCAAGAGAATCAACCTCATAGAAGTAATCATAAAAGTATTCCATGTCGTCATTTTGAGATTAAGGGGAAAACTTTTCTTATTATTCCAAAAGATGATGATGGGCCCAATTCAGTGATGAAAGCTCTCTCATGCCTAAGGAAGAATGGAGAAGAGCAATGAAAGAAGAAATGGAGTCTATGAGGATAAATCAAGTCTGGGACTTGGTTGATCTTCCATCTGGGCGTAAAGCCATTAGGAACAAATGGGTTCTCAAGATTAAATGCAAGGCAGATGGATCCATTGAAAGATATAAGGCTTGCCTAGTGGCGAAAGGTTATACCCAATAGGAGGGCATATACTATGAGGAAACCTTGTCTCCAGTTGTGAGGTTTACCTCGATTAGTCTCATTTTTGCAATAGTTGCATATTTAGGTTTAGAATTGCATCATGTGAATGTTAAAACAACATTTCTCAATGAAGAATTGGATGAAAAAATCTACATGGAGCAACCAATAGGTTTCATAGAAGAAGGCCAAGAACGCAAAGTTTGCAAGCTACAACGATCTATCTATGGCCTTAAACAATCATCCAGACAGTGGTATTTGAAATTCCATCAACCCATAATTTTTTATGGGTTTACGATGATTGATGAAGACCACTATGTTTATATTAAATGGTCTAATGATGATTTTATAATTCTATCTTTATATGTGGATGACATCCTCTTTACAGGAAATAATATAAGATTTATTGTCGCAGTTAAAGAATGGTTGTCCTCCAATTTTGAGATGAAGGACAAGGGTAAAGCAGTTTTTATTCTTGGAGTAAGAATTCATAGGGATTGTTTAAAGAAATTACTTAGTCTTTCTTAAGAACCATGTATTAATAAAATTTTTGAACGATTCAATATGCAAAGCTACAAACCCATTGACAATCCTATAGCAAAAGGTGAATGTTTAAGCCTTGAAATGTGTCCTAAGACCCCCATGGAAAGAAAAGAGATGAGAAATATCCCCTATGCTAGTGCCGTTAGGAGCTTGATGTATGCTATGATGTGCGCTCGTCCTGATATTTGTTATGCTGCGGGTCTAACCAACCAATATCAATCGAATCCAGGACAAGCTCATTGGAAGGCTGTCAAAAGGATTTTTAGATATCTCAGAGGCACTACAAATTATTCCATATACCATGAGGGACGTGATTTGTGCCTAGAAGGTTATACAAATGCTGGCTGGGATGGAGACCTGGATGAGCACAAATCGACTTTAGGTTACGTATACCTACTGAACAATGGCTCAATCTCATGAAGCAGCAAGAAACAAACCTGTATAGCATTGTCCACAATGGAATTTGAATTTGTGGCATGTTCAATTGCAGTACAAGAAACAGTCTGGCTGAGACAATTTTTGCAACATTTAGGAATAACCGAAGATACATCTAAGCCAATATTTATAAATTGTGATAGCCAAGCAGCTATTGCATATACGAAAGATCTCAAATATCATTGTAGAACTAAGCATATTGACATCAAGTATAATTTTGTCAAAGACATAGTAGCTAAAAAAGAAGTGGTTCCAAATTATATATCTACTCATCACATGGTGGCTGGTCTGTTCACTAAGCCAATTCCTAGAAATATATTTTTATCTCATGTAAGTCTCTAGGCTTACATAGATTGTAATACATCACTTATTAATGAATATTTGTTATTCATCTTTCTTGAGCAAACTAGCATAATATCATACATAAATTAAAAGTATGTCAAATAGGTTGAGATTGGTCCTCTCACATGGACAATCGCCTCTGACATTTAAGTAATGAGCAAAGATGAGACTATGCAAATAAGGAATGTTCTACGTGAACATAAAACTTAAATTATATGTCACCTTGATATGAAATCAAGATGAGGTCATAATAGCCGAAATGGGAACCCCACATTCCATATAACCTGTGAAAAGCCAAATGTGAGATCTCGGTGATGCTTGAAAAGTGAGAACTTAGAGAACTCAGATTAGGCTCTAGATAGCGACTGAACTAAGATCTGTATGATATTATAGAGTTAAGACATACACTCCATCAGAGGGAGTTACTCCATCGTAACATGTGTTTCATACCACGTGTGCAACACGACCACAAAAGGAAGTGAGTTGAGTATATAAATCCTTGTCTCCTCACTATGTGAGTCCTTGAGATAAGATAAATCTCAAAACATGCCCTATGTAACTTTCAACTATAGCTTGAGATTATAGTCTAATGTTTGCTACCTTAGCATGTTATTTATAATTATGAATGATTCGACTATATGAGATATGACTAGGAAAACAATTAATCTATGGTTGAAAGGTATAAGTGAGAAAGGAAGACTATTTTATACATCTTTTCTGTATGTATTCACTAGTCAACCAATTATGTTGCTACATAAAAGATGACTTAATTGTGATTACATGACAAGGAAATGCTCATAGTCAAGTGTAGCCTTTGAGGATTAGGTATACTTGGACTCATGTAGAAAAATGAGTCTGGGGCATGGTAAGTTGTTTTTAGGGTTGTAGCTACTATGTATCCCTAATAGGTGCATAGCTACAAGCTCCCAAGTGCAGGTAAACTCGCAGGTCGCATGACTTATTTACCCTGCATGAATGATTTTGAGATAGAGACTATTAAGATTTTGTCTTTGTGAAAAATTTCAAAGTCCATCATGTGTGAGTGGGAGATGTTGGACGTTATATACCCATGATGGATTATTTTTGAAACGCAGCTATTTGAAATGCCATGAGATGCAGCTTTTCAAAGTCCATCAGTATGGCTCACTGCCAATCGGCATGGCTTTTCATCCGGCCATCTCTCTTCGCTGTCTATAAATGGGGCAGTGCCGATGGGTCGAAAATAGGTAGTGGTGCGTTGAGAAAACAGAGGGAATTCACAACTTATCTCAAAAGGGCATTTTAGTTGTGATTAGTGTGCGATTTCTGTTATGATTTCACGCCCGACAAGCGAGAACAAAGAAGAAAACTTGAGAGCAAAGATCGGTCCATCTTCCACAAGTAAGAACCACTCCCTTATTCAAAAGATCAATAGGTTTCCAAGAGTATAATGTGGGGAAAATCTGTGGAAAAATGTCCTATGGGTTTCCAAGAGTATAATGTGGGGCAAAATTCATGTGATAAGCTAACACTAAGTCTTACAACCCTTCTAATTCATGTTTCATTTAAAAATCATCCATTGCATAGTCATGAATTGGAAGGGTTAATTGTTGAGATTCTTGAGATATTATCATCAGATGTTCTATTGGCATAGCCTAAAGAATAAAAATAAAATGTTGCCTGGCTTGTTGACTTCAGATCATTAAAGATTTGATGGTGTTGAAAGATTCAAGCATTGAAAAAACTAAAAATATGGAAGAGTTGTAGAAAGAGATTATCATATTCAATTTGGAGGATGATTCCACTCTCAAGAGGCATCACATGAGTAAAACTTGTCCAACAATATGGTGTCCAACAAAAAAAAAATTCAAGCCTAGTAAACACTTCAAGAGAATTAGAGAAAAGAGAAGAATCAAGTGGTATCTTGTAATGTACCGTGCGACCAATGAGATGTCAATGCAATGCACTAAATCACATCATCAACCTTCAATAAAGTGAAAGAATACATGTTACAAAGTTGGATTATGGTTGATACCCTCATCAAAACTCAAGGATGAGTTTTCTTTTAAGTCAAGGAGAATGATCTAGGATGTGATGATACTAATGCACATATTATCGTTAATTTATTTCTAGTGTTGTTTTGTTTTAGGTTTTGGGTATGTGATTGCTAATTTGAGATTCTATATATGCTTTAAGTCATCAATAAATGGATCAACTTGATGGATGATTTAAATTAGTATTTTAATTCTTTCATTTGGGGTTATCATTTTCATATGCACTTAAATTAAGGTTTAATAATTGCATAGGAATTTTCTATAAATAGGACGACATGCATTAGCATTTTTACAAAGTTATTGATGAATTGAAAGTTGAGTTTATTGCTGATTGTCTTCTACTCTTTCCCACGTATTCATCTATTTTCTCTAATCATTTTTATTCTTCTTCCCCAATTGAAAGAGTTTAACTATGGCTTCCAAAGTCTTCCCATCTATCATATCAAACCTTTCTAATAGGTAATAGAATGAAAGAAACTAAACTTGGGTGATTTGATCATACACGACCATTTTTAATCTGAGATAAAATATAATAATTTGATCTAGTATATTCCACTAGGACTAGTAGAAAAGTATTAGCTATCACAATGGAGGGAAAGGTTACCTAAGAATCAAAGCTACCTAGAGTGAGAATTATTGAAAAAGGAAAACCAACCACTAAAATAGAAGTTGTCCAATTAGGAACTTAGTAGGTACAATTTATGATATGGGCCATAATTTAGACTATTCAGATATGAGACAAAATATAAAAATTTGATCTAGCATGTTCTTCAAAGCTTAAGTCTTTTCAAATACTAACCAAACCCTTAAACAACAATGAATACCAAAACTTGCATCAATTTACAAAAGTGAATTTATCTAGGTAGAAGGACATAAGAGGACCAAAAGAAGGTCAAAAAGAATATCATAATAGGCCATTAGAAAAGATCAAGTACTTACGCTTATCGAGGACATGGTTCAAAAGTGACTATAGTAGTATAATAAGAATGATAGACAACCAAAGTTAGGTAGGAAATAGCCTATGATGAAGACGATGGTTATAGATGAGTGACCTCAACATTTGTACAAGGAGGCACCCACAGCATATATTGTTTACAAATGGCAATTTTCGTGGATAAGACAAGATAATGTGCAAATTTAAGTAAGATAAATGGCAGGATGCTTTAGAATTAAATAGCTTTAGAATTAGTCAAACTAGAATTGAATATATAGAAAATGCAACTTCAACAACAATAAAAGTATAAATGAGGAGTTAATTAAGATTGCAAGTTAAGTAATAACCCAAAGCAACCATTTTAGGAATCTAGCATTAATAGTTCAAGAAAATGAAGAGATTAATGAGGATCTTGCACATAGAATTCAAACCAGTGGAAGAAATTGTATTGAAAGTCATTTCTTCCATTGAAAGTCAAGTAATACCCCAAAGTAACCACTTTAGGAATCTAGAATTAATAGTTCCAGAAAATGAAGAGATTAATGAGGATCTTGCACAGAGAATTCAAACCACGTGGAACAAATTGTGTTATTCTTGATGAATTTTTGCAAAATTTTTGGATACCGGTAAACTTTTATAAGAGAGCTATAATACTAACTACGTTTTTTAATATCATATGCTAGATAATCAAAGATCAATAAATCCATAAGATGAGTATAGTTGAAATTAAGATATTAAGCTGGATGTGTGATAAAACTAAAAAGGATAAAATTTTAAAAATAATAATAATTTAAGACAATCTAAAAGTAGAATTGACACATGATAAAATAAGGAACCTAAAAATAGAATTGATGCATAATAAAATAAGGAAAAGTAGAGGTAAATAGTTTTGATCACACACAAGATAGTTATTCAAAGTAGATAAATCAGCAAGAGACAAGACAAAAGAAAATGGCTAAAAGTCATAAGAAAAATTATGAAAATAATTAGGCTTGTCAAGGGCATACTCCAACATTAACAAGATTCATGCAACTAACTCCACTTAGTAGAGAAACAACATATAATGATCATGATCAATATAAAGAACATAGATAAGGAGGTAAAGCATCTATAAATTGATGATGTCACAAAAAATTCAATAAGATAACAAAACAGTCCAAGGTAATCAAAAGTGCTCCATCAACAAGGTAATGAGACTCCCATAAACTTATGGAGAATCATGAGTAAGGGTGATCAACATCCTTAGAAGAGACTCACAAAAACTCGTGTAAAATTATAAAGAATCATGGGTGAAGGCAATCAAAATCCCTTCTTCCTTCCATTAAAATTGAGTAAGACCCACAATAATTTTCTATAATGCCGGTAGGAGTATGCCCCACCAAAACTTATTGAGACTTACAAAAAATTCTACAAATTTTCAAAGTATGCTTAGAGGCAAACAAGATGCATTCCTCCCTGAAAGCAACCAAGATTCAAGACCCTCCATTCCTTTATTCTCCTCCAGATTATGAACATTAAATTCACAAAGAGGTCTCAAATGAATTGAAATTTACGGACCTGCTTTTGACCTTTGAAGTCTGATACATCCCATATACGCAAAGATCCATCCTCTGAGGATGTTAAGACTATCTCTTGGAACTTGGATGCCATTATCCACAAGTCAAACCTGAGATATGCCCCTTGGTATTCTTCAAATCATGAATGTATATCTCCCCCTTTACGAATTCACCCAAAGTGAGCCCATCACGGTCATAAATCTGAAATTTATTGAAGAAATGGACATAAGCATGTGCAAATATGCAATATTATAGGCATCTATTGATTCGATTGTAGAAGAATATGAAGATAAATAGGGATGTAAATGAATATGCACATCTGTATCACAACAATGACGAGAATAAAAAGAAAGAAAGTAGCAATCTCAAGCAAGCAACAAAAAGTACCTTAGCCTGCATTGAACCTATTACACACAGAAACCAATCTGCAATTAGACTCCCAACTTAAACTGCAAACTTGGTGTCCTTCAAATGGCTCTAGCTGTCTGAAAGATGCTAATCTGGAGTTCATTCCTTGGAAATCATACATGCATATAGTATAGTCATAGCTCCCGGAAAGGACCCTAGATCCTGAATGATCAATGGCGAGGGCAGCAACAACCTGTAGAAAACATCACCAGCAAATTAATCTTCTATAAGCATTTTTAGCTAAATGCAAAGGCAAAACTAGTTGTTAGTTTTTGGTGAATTACGCGCAATAAGAACAAAAGGCTCACCTAAGGGAGGCACATTTCTGAAAGAGAAGTTAATATAAGAGATAAAATAGATAAAACAGAGATTAGAACTTTCCAAGCATTGGCTATGTTTTCTATTTTTTGCCTTGCATAGGAGAAAATTTCTCCTGAATGCCGAATGCACATTTCAAAATCAAATGTTAGAGATTTACTATTACCTACTTACGACTATTAAATGCAATATTCATATCCACTCGAAGCAGAGAGAAGTTGAGAAAAACTACTAATCAAGCACAAAATTTTCAACTTGGAAACAAATCCAAAAATAATAAAATGATCAATTCAAGCATCAAAATTGCAACTTTCAAAAAAATTTAACATTGCCACACCTTGGTATGCCCCTTCAAGACAATCTCATTACTAGGAGGAATCCGATACAAATTCTCCACCTCTTCCTCTGAATCAAACTCCACCATTTCTAGGGGCCACCATGGAGGCCCAATCATCTCTCCATCATCTCCCTCCTCATCCACAGGTGGCCAAGGAGGTCCAATCATCACTCCAAAATTGCCATCCTCATCCACTAGTGGCCGAGGAGGCCTGATCATCGCGCCATCGCCATCCTCGTCTAAAGGCGGCCATGGAGGTCCAACCATTGCTCCATCTTCCTCATTCTCTTCCTTTGCACCAATGCTCTCTGACCATGGACCTGTCGCAGCGTAGCTAGGGTTAGGGTTCCATGAGCGAGAATTAGGGTTATGGTTGTAGAGATCGCCAAGCCAAGCCTTCGATGAGGAGGAGAGGGAACGGAGAGATTTTTGAGAGGAAGGGGAGTCAGGAGGAGATGGTTCTAACGTGCGTCGGGTGGTGTTCTGGACTACTTTGAGAGGGGTGGGAGCTTTGGTTTGCTTGCCGAAAGTGAGCGGGAATTGCACCCTTATTCCATCCTAGATATCAGCTTCATCCTCCATAGTGAGCAATAGCAAGTTCCAAGAGCAGAAGAGTAGAAAAGCTATGGCTTCTTACTTTAGTTTTTTCCAAAACAGTGCCCAAGTTATCCTGACAATGCCGTTTTGGTGTCCAACATATTGGGTTTTACCAAATCAATGCCCAAGGTTTATCTCTTATTTCCAAATCAGTGCTCAACACCACCGGATGTCGCTGGACGATCAGATTTGAAAACCCCAAGACAAAAATACACCCGAGAAGGAGATATATGGGGTACTTGCATTTTCAACCTGCCCTACCTTCCCGCACCTCCCCGGCAACAATAGTTTACTCGCTTCCTGCACCTCCTCGACAGTGATAACATCTCCATTGTTGAGCAAAGGTAAGCCCCTTGCCTCTCTCTCTCTTTCTCTCCCTATGTGTGTTTCTCTCTGAAGAGGTATAATTTTCCAAAATTGATAGAGGAATCTTAACAGACTTTTCGAAGAAGTTAAAAAAGGGTCATTTATCATGCTTGCACATGTCTCATGCATCAATAATGGTTTCCAAAACATTTGAGTTGTTGCGTATCCTGGGTTCTAAAAATTGCAATATTATCTTGACCTAAAAATCAGCTTCCAATAATAACTTCGCAATCCGCATGTCTAGTACTCTTAAATTTGCAACGTTTGATGCATGGAAAATAACTCAATTTGTGCACTTCCAATTCCAAGATTTGATTTCAAACTTTATTTCTTGTTAAGCTACTTCGAAGGTGTAACAAGGATGGAAATGAGGAATAAATAGGTAAATGGAACTACATCATGGTATTGGTCATCTTTCAAATAAATCAAGCAATTTTCATTTTTATTGATTTTCCTCAATTGATTACACTTGCTGTGTATATCAGAAAAATTGTATGTTCACATCCCAGACCACAAGTGGTCCTAATTACATCTCTCCAATGGGAGAAAACCCTTGATTGAAAGGAAAAGTACAATGCATCTTAGAAATTCAAAAATAAATCACACACTTTCCCTCAAAATAAATGTGTGGTGTCTTTGAGATCGCCAAGCACATTGCGATGACTTGATATTTATGGGATTGCCTCAAGTCAATGGGCAGATGGGATGACACGGTTCTAGACTGGATTGCTAGACACTGGGTCAACTAGGAAATGAGTGTTTTGATCCGATTGGTCTATCCCGAGTGAAATCAAGACCGGGTGATTTCTATTGTTTAGACTATAAGAAATCATAGAGACAGTAGATGTTTTGTGACCCAATTGGCATATCCAGGAAGGACTCAAGACCGGGTGATCTCTATTGTGTTTAGACTTGAAAGAGATCATAAAAAAACAGGTGTCCTAAGTTTGGTTAAGCCTTCTCTCATTGCCCATGAGAAGCTTAGGAAGAGTGGGCCAGGTAAACTGGGTTTAGCTTGGCTCTCTCAATTACCCATGAGAAGCTTAGAAAGAGTGGGACAAGGATGACTAGATTTGACTTTTGACTGTTTTGATGAATGATATATGCTAAGGTTTGACTCGATGAGTCACGACTCAGTGACTCAGTAAGTCACGACTCAGTGACTCCGTCCTAGACTTAGGCTCTTGAATGAGTTGGTAAGTGGTGTTTGCTAAGGTTTGACTCAGTGAGTCATGACTCATTGACTCCGTGAGTCATGACTCAGTGACTCGGTAAATCACGACTCAGTCCTAGACTTAGGCTTTTGAATGAGTTGGTGAGTGGTGTTTGCTAAGGTTTGACTCAGTGACTCGGTGAATCACAACTCAGTGACTCAGTCCTAGACTTAGGCTTTTAAATGAGTTGGGGAGTGATTTTTTCCAATATCCCGTGGAAAACTGCAAGTGGCCGATCTCTATCGTTTATACTGTGAGAGATCGAAGATCCAGACTACATGAATTAAGCCTATTTACACTTTGAGTTAATTAAGCCTAATCATAATTAACACTAATGGCAGAAATTAGTGTTAATGATAGTTCTTAGTTAATTTAAGACAATGTCATTAATTTCCTGATTTATGGGGCAATTACGTGGTTTAGTCAAGGTTCAAACAGGTTTTAATGTGTTTCGAATGTCTAATTTAGTATTATCCTGTTGTCCATTGGTCATATTGGACCTACCATTACCACAGCATGGGTGGGACCCATGTGTGTACCATGGTGGGGCCATGGCAGTGTGCCCTCAAACACTAGAGAGATTATCAGGCACCTGCCTCTTGAAGATTCCTCAAGCTCCTCCTCCAAGTTCCAAGAGAATTCTTCGTCCAAAAATCCTCTCTTCAAAAAATCCTCCCTTTCAAGAAGAGGGAGGGGTATTTATAGGCTTTAGGTCCTCTGGGGGTAGTTCAGGAATTTCAGCTCCAACATGGGGGTATTTTGGGTATTCCAGCTCCACCATTGGGGCACTTTGGGGAACTCTTAGAAAATATGCCCAGCTTCACCAGTGGGGGTATTTTGGAAATTCCAGCTCCAACACGGGGGCATCTTGGGCATTCCAGCTCCACCATTGGGGCATTTTGGGAAATCCTTTGGAAAATGTGTCCAGCTTCACCAATGGGGGTATTTTGGGAATTCTAACTCCAATATGGGGGTATCTTGGGCATTCCAGCTCCAACATGGGGGTATCTTGGGCATCCAGCTCCACCATTGGGGCATTTTGGGGAATCCTTTGGAAAATATGCCCATTTTCACCAGTGGGGGTATTCTGAGAATTCCAGCTCCAACATGGGGGCATCTTAGGCATTCCAGCTCCACCATTGGGGCATTTTGGGGAATCCTTTGGAAAATGTACCCAGCTTCACTAGTAGGGGTATTTTGGGAATTCCAGCTCCATCATGGGGGCATCTTGGGCATTCCAACTCCACTATTAGGGCATTTTTCCATTGACACCGTCGGCCAATATTTTAATTAGTTAATTAAAATATTTTAACTAGTATGGATTGCCAGAAATTCAATTAATTGCATGCATGTCCAACATAGGTACCATGCAATTAATAAGCCGCAAAAATTTGAATTCGCTTTCTGATATAGCCCTTGAACATATATTTTTAATATGGCGATCCATGAATCAAATTTAAAACCATTATAATGCGTAGATTTAATTGAGGACGATCTAGTCGACATGAAAACGAGATGAGTTGTATGAGAAATTAAGGAAAAATAAATCTTGAGGAGAATCATCATATCTTTTTTAAGTGTATTATCATGAAAACGAGATGAGTTGTATGAGAAATTAAGGAAAAGTAAATCTTGAGGAGAATCATTTTTATGCACCTAAAAGTATAGAAGTACCAATGAGTTGGTTAAAATTAAACAATATTGGTAATTGGAGAGCTTAAATTGAGTTGTTACATAAAAAGAGTCATCCGAGGTAAAAGTTGTAAGGAGCAGTGCTTGCCATTTCGAGAATTTCGGAGAAATTATTGCCAAAATTTTTGTTTTTCCCTTTCAGCGAGATAATCTCGCCAAGGAAAACACAGAGAATGCATTATTGTTAGGCAAAATTAACGAGATTTTGAGGAAAATATCAAAATTTTTCCCAAATTCTCGATATTTTCCCCAAAATCTCAATGAAATTTCGCTGGTGGGCGAAATTTCCCCTCCTAAAAACGACAAGGTGCCTAAAAATGCTTTGCACCCCTTTTCTCCCCCTATGAGCCTCCAAAACCAACCCGTATCATCCCCAAATCCATTTTTGGAACCCATCTCAATGATTTCGAAACCAAAAAACAACACTTGAATCTTCGATTTGAAGATCGAAAGTCGATAGCGTGACTGCGACGCCCAATCTCATTTTCCCCCATCTAAAGTCGTTTTTCCCTCTTCGAAATCGACAATGGATGTTTCGAAATCCATTTTCGAAGACATCTAACAAGATTTGGGCACCTGAAATCGAAGGGAAGAGAAACAAGTTACCTCTCTTCCGTCGACAGCAATTGTTTTCGCATTTTCTCCTTTCAAATCCGCCTCATTTGGGTGTAAATCACATTTGGAGTCTTTGAATCTGTTTTCCAAACAAAACCCCTCAAGATCCAGCGCCGAAAATTGATTGCCAGAGCTCCAATCATGGCTCCATTCACTCGTGAGCTCTAAAGATGCATCCACAACGTCGAAAACCTGTTCCAGCTTCAAGGTTCGTTTTGTAATTTTTTTTTAATTTTTTTAGGTGGATAATAAATCTGTTATAAAAACGATCATCATTTGCAACCATTTGTTAGTTTTTTTATATAGATTATTCATTATACAAATTAAAATAAATTATATATTAAGCTTACTATTTAAACAACCCCTAAGATATATGAAAAATGATTTATAAAAAAATTATTTGATTTAAATAATATAAATATTACTTAACAAAAATTATAATTAATTAATTATATTTTCATATATGATGATTGGATCAACCAATGTGTCTAATATGATCGCAGATATCGACCTGATAACATTATAAATTAGGTGTAGATTATTATTTTAAATTGAATTTGATGGTGAGGTACGGCGATAACATGTTTCATACTATATGCATATGTTTAACAACTTTCTATGACCTAGATCTCTCATTTAGTAGTATTTCAATATGGATATCTACTTTATCTACTTCTGCATTATTGGTATGTTTCCTTTATGTCATATATATTAACATTTAAAGTGATGTTTTTTGTTCTAAATATAAATTCAGATTTATCATGATTTATTATAAAGTTTTATGGAAGATTTTCTAATTTTTCTATATTTTTTTAATTTTTTTATATTTTAGCCAAATAGTTCAGTGAAATTTTCGATAATTTCTCCTAAATTAGCGAAATTTTTTCCTTTTCAGCTTAACGATATTTTCCCTTTTAGCGAAATGGCGAGCACTAGTAAGGAGAATAGTCAAAAGGGTATGACTTTGTAATTCAATATTACATGGTAAAAAGCTATGGTGTCAAAGACGAGTTGATTGAAGAAATATAAAATGTGAAAGTGAATCAATGAGCATGAATTTTTTTTTTAAGGACGACATGAAGAATGTTGTCTTCAAGAAAGGAAAGAGTGAATAAATTGAATACAAAAAAGAAGAAAATGAGAATTAGACAAAATGTAACTTAATAAGGAATACCTCATTTGTTAATCGAATTGATGTGATACCCGTAATTTAAAAACAAAAAAAATTGATGGTTTGACATAGCCAATGCCACTCGCAGGTTATTCTTCCCATGAGCAAGGCATGCATACGCAGCTAATGCCCGCCTATGTGTGCAATAGCGCATGGGCCAGGCCGGGCCCAATGCTCTAATCTAAGCCCACTGCTACAGGTTCAGTTAATTGTCTGCTCAATTAAACCAGTCATTGCAAGCCCCCCAAGCCCATGGATGTGATTGAAATAAAAATATGGTTATCTTATGTACAATGATGTATACAAGGTATGGGTTTGTGCATTGAATGTGATTGAAATAAAATTAGCCCATGGGTTACCTTTAGAAAATCTCAATGGATGATTTCAGGAATTTGGTCTCAACTTAGGTGGTGAATAGCATAGACATGTTCAATTTCATGAATATGATATGTGTGAAGTGATTGTTTGGGCATTTGAAATGTTTGATGTGAATTAAGCAATAGAATATATTTCATGAGTAAAAAAGGAAGAAATCGGGTTGGAGACCCATAGTTGGATTTTGTCATGTTTTATCCACATGATTGGCATGGATGATGTCCATATGTGTGGAGTGTTTTCATGAGGTTTAGAATGCATTTGATTGGGTTTTGGAATGATAATACGTGTAAGGGATGAACTTTCCAATTGAAGTGGAAAAGTATGGATTTCGATCAAGTGACACCGTCGATTGGTGTAAATCGAATTGAGATATTGGAATGTATATATTTAGGGCTAACCAATGTTGGTTGATTTTTAGATGTTTTGAGTACGATTTGGATGAATTGAATGTTGAGTGAAAGAGTTGGAAAAAGTATAAAAATTTAACAGGGAGCATGACCTGAC
This sequence comes from Pouteria campechiana, assembly GCA_036873735.1. Lineage (NCBI taxonomy): Eukaryota > Viridiplantae > Streptophyta > Magnoliopsida > Ericales > Sapotaceae > Pouteria > Pouteria campechiana. Next base: position 10,941 of record JAYJMB010062464.1, on the reverse strand, counting down.
TTTGTCGTAGTGCTGTGGTATATATTTATTTATTTATTTATCATGTCATTTCTTATGATCTTGGAATTTTGACATGAAATTTTGTGGAAAGTTAGGTCTTGAATTTATGAATCGGGCCTAATTCACGCCAATCTGAGTATCCAAGAATGAAATATAAATAAACATTCAAGGGTGTGAAAAAAAATATAAATAAACAATACGAGGGTGTGAAAACTACACACTTAATTAGTAAAAAATATCAGATAAGAAAGAAAGTTTAAAGTTATGTAATGATTTTTGAAGAAATGAGTCAATAAGCAATTTGAAAAAAGAAATGCCTTTATAAAAAGAGATGACTGATTTTACAAGTTCTTTAAAGGGAAGGATGATAAGCAAAAGGTTATTCCTAAGATTGAATTTCGATGAGTTTAATGTGGCGATATTAATGGATAAAGATGTTCTAGCAATTTTTATAGCTATATTCGACTCAAATTTAAAACCATGATAATGCGTAGATTTAATTGAGGACGATCTAGTTGACATGAAGACAAGATGAGTTGTATGCAAGATTAAGGAAAAGTAAATCTTGAGGAGAATCATTATATCTTGAAATGTATTGTCATGAAAGGTTACATTTTTATGCACCAAAAAGTATAGAAGTACCAATGAGTTGTTAAGGTTGAACAATATTGGAAATTGGAGATCTTAAATTGAGTTGTTACATAAAAAGACTTGAATCCGAGGTAAAAGCAGTAAGGAGAATTGTCAAAAGGGTATGACCTTGTAATTCAATATTACGTGGTAAAAGCTATGGGGTCAAAGTTGAGTTGATTGAAGAAATATAAAAGGTGAAAGTGAATCAATAAGCATGAATTTTGTGTAAGGCCAACATGAAGAATGTTGTCTTCAAGAAAAGAAAGAGTGAATATATTAAATACTGAAAAGAATAAAATGTGAATTAGACACAATGTAATAAGGAATACCTCATTTGTTAATTGAATTGATGTGATACCCATAATTTAAAAAAAAAAATCGATGGTTTGATGTAGCCAATGCCACTCGCGAGTTATTCTTCCCATGAGCAGGGCATGCATATGCAGCCCATGCCCGCCTACGTGTGCAACAGCGCTTGGGCCGGGCCAAGCCCAATGCTCTAGTCTAAGCCCGCTGCTATAGGTTCAATTACTTGCTTGCCCAACTGAACCAGTCACTGCAAGCCCAACTATTGGCCCAAGCCCAAGGATGTGGTCGGAAGAAAAATATGATCATCTTATGTACAATGATGTATACGAGGTATGGGTTAGTGCATTGAATGTGATTAAAATAAAATTAGCCCATGGGGTTACCTTTAGAAGAATTTTTAGTAAAAATGAAACTCAAGGGATGATTTTGGGAATTTGGCCTCGACTGAGGTGGTGGATAGCATAGATATGTTGCATTTCATGAATGTGATGTGTGTGAAGTGATTGTTTGGGCATTTGAAGTTTTTGGTGTGAATTAGGTAATAGACTCTATTTTATGAGTAAAAAGGAAAGAAATCGTGTTGGAGACCCATAGTTGGATATGGCCATGTTTTATCCACATGATTGGAATGGATGATGTCCATATGTGTGGATGGTTTTCATGAGGTTTAGAATGCATTTGATTGGGTTTTGGAATGACTGATTCGTGTAAGGTATGAACTTTCCAATTGAAGTGGAAAATTATGGATTTCGATCAAGTGACACGTTTGATTGGAGTAAATCTAACTGAGATATTGAGCATGTATATTCAGGGCTAACCAAGCATGTTCTATGATTTCTGGATGTTTGGAGTACGATTTGGATCAATTGAACGTTGAGTGAAAGAGTTGGGAAAAGTATAAAAATTTAACACCACGCATGACCTGACTTTGTCGTAGTGTTGTGGTCTATTTTTATTTTAATTTTTTTGATCATGTCATTTCTTGTGATCTAGGAATTTTGACCTGAAATTTTGTGGGAAGTTAGGTCTTGAATTTACAAATCAGGCCTAATTCACACCAATTCAAGTATCCGAGAATGAAATATAAATAAAACAATACAAGGGTGTGAAAACTATACACTTAATTTGTAAATAAAATTAGATAAGAACGAAATTTTAAAGTTATGTAATGATTTTCGAAGAATGACTCGATATATAATTTGAAAATAAAAATACATTTATAAAAAGAGATAACTAATTTCACAAGTTCTAGAAAGGGAAGGAAGATAAGCAAAAGGTTATTCTTAATATTGATTTTCTATAAGTTGAATGTGGCTACGCGAATGCATAAAGATGTTCTAGCAATTTTTATAGATATATTCGAATCAAATTTCAAACCATGATAATGCGTAGATTTAATTGAGGACGATCTAGTCGACATGGAGGAGAGATGAGTTGTATGCAAAATTAAGGAAAAGTAAATCCTGAAGAGAATCATATCTTCTTTAAATGTATTGTTATGTCATGAAAGGTAACATATTATATGCACCTGAAAGTATAGAAGTACCAATGTGTTGGTTAAGATTGAACAATATTGGAAATTGGAGAGCTTAAATTGAGTTGTTACATAAAAAGACTTGAATCCGAGGTAAAAGTTGTAAGGAGAATTGTCAAAAGGGTATGACCTTGTAATTCAATATGACCTTAAGGGTCAGTGCTGGAGTGATCATTGAACTTAGGACTACGATGGTTGTTGAGAAAGCTCGTTAGAGCTAAAGCAGTTGCCAGCAATGCTCATTGAAAGGATACCCAACATTGAGTGAAATATGCTTTGAATGAAATATACATGGCATGCATGCATATAAATGTGCATTAGTATTGTTGCATATAAACAAGTGGTGTAGATGAGTATTGTTTTCAAATCTTAAAAGATGAACTTGAAAAAATGATAATTGAGTTTTAAAGAGAAGTATTAGAATTATATTTTACTAAACAGTTATTTACTTACTGAGCTGCTCATGCCTTTTTTTAAAAATGTTTTAGAGGATAGACATGTTAATAATATATATTGGCAGGCGATGTAGAAAGTTTAATGGAGGATGGCCAAAAGCTAAAATTATATAAAATGGATGCACTAAGTAAAATTGATCTTGGAAGCTAAAGTGGATGCACTGGGTTGGAAGTGTTCCTTGAATGAGTGGATGCACTTAGTAAAATTGATCCTGGAAGCTAAAGTGGATGCACTGGGTTGGAAGTGTTCCTTGAATGAGGTGCCACATTAGTGGCGTAAGAGTACCCAAAGATGGAACAACAAACCAAGGCATTACATAAAGGATGTGACTTCTGAATAAACAATATGTTAGCCCACCCTGTTTCTTTATATTTATTCAAACTCATTAGTTTTTAGTCCAGAGTAATTTAAGGATTAAGCATAGACAGCAATACAAAAATTTGATCAAAAGGAAAATTAACTTAGTAGTACAATTAAGTTGTCTTCTTCAACTTTTGCTATTTCTTCAAGAAGCCAGGACTACTTCATAAAAAGGTGGTTAATAAAAATCCTCCGCATTAAGAAATATAAATAGTTTGCAATTATTACTTGAGCATTAAAATTTCAACCAAAAAAGAAGTATGAGGTGAAAAAGATAGACTTTACTTGTCGTGCACAAAAGACAATTGCGTTTGCATGCCTAGCATTTTCCAATCATGTCAAACTCAAACTCTGTCCAAAATCATTGAATAGACATAACTTTCAAGGATGCTCCTACCTTTTAGATTAAAAAATCGCCATTGAGTGATGATAATCAGTCTTGAATTTTTTGTTAAATGAAAGAAGTGCATGTACACTACAAATGGACTATGTGAATCGCACATCAAGATGATGCTCAGAAATAAAAGAAAATAATGATCCACGTTGTAATAATATGGATTAAGATAAGAACCCTGTAGTAAATAAAACACTCACCAAATTGATGGAATGGATCCTCACCTGTGACATAGATCTCCAACAGATCCACATTATAGAAGTCTAAAGCAAATGGAGATAAGGATAAAAACTGTAAAGCAAATATTTATATTTATATTTTGAAGGAGTTAATACCAGATGACATCATACAAGTAAATCTCAAATATTATGCTAACAAATTAAAAGAGTCATCTAACAATTAGTCAAATTTGAGTTAAGACCAAAAGAAATCATAAGAGCAAATTCCAAATATTATGGTAATAAATTAAAAGTCATGCATAAATTATTCCTATTGAGAAAGATTACCAAAAATTAAGCAGGTTGTTATACAATATAAAAAGATCCTCATCATCAATATCAATAAAGTAATTGGTAATGAAGAAAATGGAACTTTCCCTAAAATGAATTGAGCAATAGAGGAATGCGATAAAACAAAATAGAAAAAGACAAAATTTAGCTCTCAACACTACCAAGAGCAGGATCCATAGTAGAAATAGTGCCGGACTTCACAAATCACTTCAGAATAGTTTTTGACTATTGAGTCCAAACCTGAGACTATAATTTCATAAGAAAAAATAAATTTTAAATGCTAGCATGATATAATGCAATAAATAACATCTTCTTATCAACCACTTTTTTCCCTAGTTTTTCTTTTTCCCCTTGGGAAGGGTAACACACTTAGGCAAGTGATGGTTTAAGTTCCAAACCCAAATGTTGGACCAATTTTCCTTTTGAATTTAGCCTTAAGAAAGAACAGAGGATCCCCATGAATCTTTCCTAATGGAGTATGCAAAATATTAACAAAAAAGTATGTCAAAAATTAGCCCATTTCGATTATTTTATACAAACTCATAACAGTTCTAGACAAATTTAAGGATCAAGTATAGACAAACTATTAGACTGGTCAAATGGGTTGAATGGATCCCCAAATGTGAAATTGACCTCTAATTGATCCACACTAGAGAAATCTAAAGTGAGTGGAGATAAGCAGACAAGACAAATATTTAATCACAAAGGGGTAATTAAGATCAGATGACATCATACAGGCAAATCCACAAATAATATACTAACAAATTAAAAAAGCCATACATAAATTAGTAAACTTTGAAGGGTGATTCAACAGGTAAACAGGTTTTTATAGAATGTAAAAAGTTTTTTGTTTTCAGAATCAGTAAAATAGCAGCTAGTGGAGAAAATACAAATATCTTAAAAAGAATCGAGAAACAAAAAGCATTTGATAAAATAAATGAGCAAGACAGAATTTAGCTCTTAAAGCTCTTGTATGACTTCTCAAATCCCTCTAGAAGATTTGACTGTTTAAGTCTTACCTAATTTATAATTTCATAATAACATTCTTCATACACTCCAAAAATAAATTTTAAATGCTTTATGGGGCACTTTTTTCCCCTTTTCCCCCTTTGGTCTTAGAGATAGGTGATGGTTTAAGTTCCAAACCTGATTGTTGGAGCCATTGCCCATTTTTATAGATGATCCTTTCCATGCATGTACCGTAACAAAATCTTTCTCAATCAAAGATCCAAAATATGAACAAACAATATGTCAGCACCCAGCCTGTTTCTTTCCTTTTATACAAACTCGTTTGCAGTCTAGAGTAATTTATGGATCAAGCATAGACAACCATACAAAAAATCAAAATAGAGGTAAAGTAAAATTAGTAGTACCATTAAGTTGTCTTCAACTTTTGCTATGTCTTCAAGAAATCGAGAAACCTTGATAAAAAGGTAGTTTACAAAAATCCTTCCCATCAAGAAAAATACATAGTCACCAATTTAGGTATTAAAGTTTAAGACAAAAAAGAAGTGATGAGAAAGATAGACTATACATGCATCATTGCCAGCCATGCATAATATTTCTCAATCATGCAAAGCTCAAAATCAGTCCAGAATCATTGAACCATTTATGAGTATGAAAAACTAATTACAAGCATTCATAAACACAACATCCAAGGATGCTTATCTTTTGGATTAAAATCAGGATTGAGTGATGATAAATCTATCCTATACTTAAAGAAGGGCATGTACATCACGCATGTAAATAAAAGAAAATTGCTGATCTCGCAACAAAAGAAACACCCATTCACTGGTCAAATGGATTGAATGGATCCCCGAGTTGAACGGATGTCCAACTAATCCACACCACAAAAGTCCAAAGCAAATGGAGATCATACTGGATAAATATTTATATCTCAAAGGAGTTAAGACCAGATAACATCATACAAGCAAATCCCAAATATTAAGCTTATAAATTCAAAAAGTCATCTATAAATAAGCCCAATGTGAGAATGATGATCAAAAGTAAAAAAAGTTTCCCTAGAATGTCAAAAGATTGTTGTCTCCAAATCAGCAAACTACCAATTGATGGAAAGAATACAACCTACCCATAGAGAATCAAGAAATAAAAGAATGCGATAAAACAAATGAGGAGCAAGCCAGGATTTAGCACTCAACATTACCAAGAGCAAGAGTGAATGACTTTGCAAATCCCTTCAGAATAGTTTTGATTATTTAGGTCCAAACCTAACATTATAATTTCATAACACCATTTTCATGCACTAGGAAAAATAAATTTTAAATGCTATAACATAATATATTGAAACACACAACTTCACTTGATGCTTTATGGAAGAGCAACACACTTTGGCAGGAGATGGTTTAACTACTAAATATGACTGATGGTTCCATGCTCCTTATGATTTTAGCCTTAGGCAGCTGCAATGATTCGAAGACTCCAAATGCGATTTATACCCAAATGCGGCGGATTTGAAAGGAGAAAATGCGAAAACAGTTGTTGTAGACGAAAGAGAGGTAACCTGCTCCTCTTCCCTTCAATTTTAGGTGCCCAAATCTTACTAGATGTCTTCAAAAATGGATTTTGAAACATCCATTGTCGATTTCGCAGAGGAAAAAACGATTGTAAATAGGGGGGAAATGAGATTGGGCGCTGATAGTCATGTTGTTGATTTTCGATTTTCAAATCAAAGATGCAAATGTTGTTTTTTGGTTTCAAAATCACTGAGATGGGTTCCAAAAATGAGTTGGTTTGGAGGCTCAAAGTTATGGGTTGGTTTCAGAGGCTCACAATGGAGGAAAAGGAGTGTAAAGCATTTTTAGGGCACCCTGCCGTTTTTAGGGGGGAATTTTGCCCCACTAGCGAAATTTCACCGAGATTTTGGGAAAAATGTCAAGCATTCTCTGTGTTTTCCCTGGTGAGATTATCTCGCTGAAAGGGGAAAATGAAAATTTCGGTGATAATTTTGCCAAAATTCTCGAAATGGCAAGCACTGATACAATATCAAAAAATCAAAGCATATGATAAAGCTAATGAGGGCCAGACAAAATTTAGCCCTTAACAATGTCAAGAGTAGGATCCTTGGAAATAATACGACATGACTAGTTTTGACTAGGCATAACACCATTTTTCATGCACATTTTTAAATAGCATAGTATAATGAGATAAATACTGTCTCTAGATGCTATATGGGGCACTTTTTCCCCTCACTTTTCTTTTCTTCCCCTTTGAAAGAGTATGTAATTATTGCAATTCCCTTTATGACGACTGTTCGATCAATTTTTCTTTTTGATTTTAGCCTTAAGAACCTGCAGATAATCCTTTCCATGCGTGTACCATGACACAATCTTTCTCGTTCAAGGACGCAAAATATAAACAAAAGTATGTTAGCACCCACCATATTTCTTTACTTTTATACAAACTCTCAAGCAGTCTACAATAATTGAAGGATCAGGTATAGACAGTTGGGACTACTTGATAAAAAGGTAGTTTACAAAAATAGTATGATGAAATAAACGAAGTCTCTAGATGCTATATGGGGCAGCTTTTCCCCTTTCTTTTATTTTCTTCCCCTTTGAAAGAATAAGACTTGGGCAAGTAATGATTTCAGTTCCCTTTATGACTGCTAGATCAATTTTCCTTTTGATTTTAGCCTTAAGAACCTACAGATGATCCTTTCTACGTTGTACCAAGACACAACCTTTTCCGAAACAGTATGTCAGCACCCACCCTATTTCTTTATAAACTCTGAAGCAGTCTAGAATAATTTAAGGATCAAGTATGTCTATACAAAAAATCAATAGAAGAAAAACTAAAATTAGTAGTATCATTAAGGTGTCCTCAACTTTTGCTATTTCTTCAAGAATCCAGGACTACTTGATAAAAGGTTATTTAAAAAAATCCTTCCTACCAAGAAAATCAAAGCCAAACATGCACAAAGTCACACACTCATTACTTAGGTATTAAAATTTCAAACAAAAAAGAAGTATTTAATGAGAACAATCGAGTTTACATGCACACACACAAAAGACCACCATCATTCCACGCATAGTGTTTACCAATCATGCCAAGCTCAATATCCGTACAGAATGAACTTCTTATAAAAGAAAAGAAGTGCATGTACACTACACATGTAATATGTGAATTGGACATCATGATGATGCTCAGAAATAAAAAGAAAATAATGATCCAAATTGATTAAATAAAACACTCATGGATTGGTCATGGTGGATTAGGATGTAGATAAAACACTCATGGATTGGTTAAATTGATTAAATTAGTGTTCTCAAAATCGATAATATCGACAATAACCTCGTTTTAGGTCCCCACGGATAAAATAAATATACTGAAAAAGAAATTATCTATGGTTTCCCATAAATATCAATATTATCGGAGATATTATCGATATTATCGTAGGTAATATTGATTTTATTGAATTTATCGGAAGAGAAAATCGATATTATTGTAAGTGTATGGGAGAATTTGTTTTCATAAAAATAGTGAGATTTCTCCGCTTTTTCTTTATTTTTGGCATTCAAAATTGATTGTTTTTGTATTACATTATATTTTTTACACTAATTATAATAGATTCAAACAACAATCGTTGGTAAATTTAGAGATTTTTTGAAGATTTGGGTTATAATACACAAATTAGGGATTTTCCCAAATTGTTTAATTGAGCTCAAAATTGATGATGTCTCTATTTGATAATGTTTTTAAAATGATAGATCTTTTAAAAGAATTTATTTTTCTTTATAGATTTTTATTTTATTTTTAAAAAGGAATTTTGGGGGAAAAAGCCTAAGGCTCCGTTTGGCTGGGCGTTTTGGATGGTGGAAAGTGCTTTCACTGAACAAAACGCATTTCTAAGGTGTTTGGCTGGAAATTTTAAAGCACTTCGATGCACCGCAAAAGCTAAAATAATGTGTTCTGGGAGAAGCAAAAATGGGTTTCTTGTGTTAAGATAATATTACCCTTCTTCCTCTCTTTTAAAAATAATATCATAAATATATAAAATCATATTCAACTATTTATTGTCATCCATCAAAGTTTCAATTACTTTCTAACCAATAAGTTTTTTCTTAAATTAATAATTTTTATTTGGTATAATTCTTTTTTATTTTAATTTTTTACCATGGTAATTAATTTTTAATATGGACAAGGTGCATAATATTATTTCTTTGTTTATATTTTAATGTTTATTTTTAACTAATAAGCAATAAATCTCATATATATATATATATATATATCCAAAGGAATATTTTATAAGTTTAAATTATTTGAAAAAATATAGTAGGAATCTCTTTTCTCCACAAAATAAAATTATATCTATTTAGTGTGTAGCTTAAATTCTATGTAAAAGTTTTATCGCAATTTAGATTCTTGTACATATATAATTTTATCATATATGTATATTAATATTAAAAATATCAAGTATTTTTCTTTTCCTAAGCTAACAATGTATATTGAAAATATTTTATTATTAGCACTTATTTTAAATCCATAAATTTGATCTACATAGTATATTATTTGCATAATTCTTTTAAATATAACTAGCGTTGGAGTTAAAACATAAGTTTTTTTGTCCTTTTTTGTCATTTGCATAATAAAAGTACTTTCATCATATTATAGCCAAACAAAATATATAATGCCAAGAGTACTTTTACTTCAATTAAGTACTTTTTACTAAAGTTCTATTGTAAAAAATATTTTTTTTAAAAGTACTTAATTTCACAGCGAGGCCAAACGAAGCATAAATCAATATCTCCACTCAAATGCAACACTTTGAGGCTTTAAATCATGAATCAATATGATTACATATTTTGTACATTGTTTTTCATCCAAACAGTTTTTTTAATTAATCCCTAAATTTTAATTAAATAAAAAAATAATTTAAAGGATTGTGCTTTTTAATTACATTTATATATCATCTGTTTACTAACATATGTGTGAAGCAAATAGATCTAATTTTAATAATTAACTACTTTTTATGACAAATTTATACATAATAAATATGAAAAATAATTAACGATAAATATCTTATGAAAAATTTTATTTTTTAAAGTTATGAAAAAGGAAATTATTTTCTAAAACTTATAAATATGTTTCTTAATTGATTTACAAAATTTCATCGAAATCTTTCAAATTTTCTCTATTTTTCTAATTTTTTCTATTTTTCCAATAACGTTCCCAGAAAAAACAATAATATCTTTTTTCTAGGCCACCAATAAATAGGTATTATTGAAAATACGAACACTGGATTAAATGGATCCTCAAGTATGAACCAGATCTCCAACTAATACACACCATAGAAGTCTAAAGCAAATGGAGATAGGTATAAAACCTAAAGGACAAATTAGTTATATTAGAAAGGAGTTGAGGCCGGATGAAATCATACAACCAAATATCAAATATTAAGGTAATAAAGTAAAAGAGTCATCCATAAAATAGTTTTAGCTGAGCAGTGTTTAGAAAATCGGACCGAAATGGCCGGTCGAATCGGGAACCGGTCACGTCATCGATCTGGTGAACCCGGCTACCGATTCTCCCCATCAAATTCAACCGGTGTAAACTGGAAACCGTCAATCCACCGGTTTCTCTTAAAAAAACAAAGCAAAAAACAAAAAAAGGTCACGCACGACCCGCCTGAATGAAATCGCTAGGTTGGGGTATTTTGACCATTTTCCCCCCAAATCGACCTTGCCTCTTGCCTCCCGCCTGCATGACCTTGTCTGTCGTCTCCCCTA
>JAYJMB010062453.1:8685-26116 GCA_036873735.1 Pouteria campechiana | reverse complement strand
CATCATCATCATCATCGCCATCATCTTAATGATCTAAGGTTCAGATCTGTCCTTGAATTTCTGTTTTGTTATTGTGAAAAGATGCTTTATATTTTGGTTTGGAATATTGTCTTCCAAAGATGAGGAAATCATCGAGTCAGATCATTTGGAACGTTTGCTGGGAATCCATGCATGTAGGACGCATAGTTTATTTCATACATACCGGTGTTCTAATCAGCTACCCTTTGATTGGGTGCTGAATCTAGTCTCACCAAAGATGAGGATAATTTGGAACATTTGCTGGGAATCCATACACGCGGGGGGCAATGGTTTGTTGTATAAACACCTGTAATCTAATCAGCTACCTGTTGGGATCCCTCAATTATCCTGCAGATTGAAGATTCCAGCTCTTCGATCCTATGCATCTTAGTGTGCCTTTTATTTATTTATTTATTTTTATTAATATATCTGTGGACTACAAGCTGAATGTGGCCTTAATAAATTAAAACTATTCTAATCAGTTATTCCTCAAATTTAAGTGGAATTAGTCCTATAAGATGATCCTTTTTTTTTTTTCGTTTGACACTTGAGAGTATTGTGGTTATGATCTGAAAATTGCTTGCATGAACAGGTCAATTATATAGCAAGTATTCTGTCTTAGAATTCTTTTTCCTTTATTCTCAGCCCTTTTATGGGATGTGTTGTCTGCCACTTCAGAGCAACAGTGGCAGTGCAGAACCAAATCTAAGGTGCATGGATTTTTGGTTTTCTGGGCGGAACCCAGATCATTAAGATGCATGGATTCATCATTTTCTGGGCTGTGGAAGCAGGATTTTAATGGTATCTATTGTTGAGATAAGATGTGACAGTTTCTATATTTGGAAAGATGTTCCTTGATTGCCTATCTTGGGTCCATTGAAGCTTGATGTTAAAGCAGAGCTGAAAAGATCAATAAGCAGGTTTAGCCATTAGTAGTCCAGCGGTTAGAGAGTAATGGTGATGCACTTGCTTATCTGACTCAAAATCCCTGAGGTCACTTGCTGCTTTTTGCTGACGTTGATATGAATTTAGGTTTCATTTTGACTGATGTGGCTTTCTAGTTGGTGGATATACTCTTCACCATGCTCCATATCGGCATGGAGAACAAGGTTCCACAATGCTTTAAATGTGTATTTTTCTGAAAGAATCTGCCCAAATAGTATTGTTGGTGCGTGCCCATTCATTCCCTGCAGGATATGCAAAATATCATGCTGCCTTGGATGCAGCTAAGGGGCACTAAACTGCTTAGCTGTATTATTCATAAAGCAAGCTACTAGAGAAGCTAGAGAAAATAGTGCTAGTTTAGTAAATGCATTTGGATGTCTATGTCTCTGAGTGTGCATTTCTTTTAGTATTTCATCTACAAATGAGACATGTCTTGTGATAAGGGGAGTAAGTAAGGTCTTCGGTGGCCTATGTTTCTTGGCAAGCTTCAGACTCCGGCAACATACAACTTCCCTTTGGCAGCTGGTGCACAAATATCCTTAGGTGGAATCTGTGGCTTGACCGCGTTGGTTATAATTTATTGGTGGTATTCCCTGCTATATTGAGCAGCCTATTTACTCAGGCAATATCCTTTCAGTGCGTCATGCAGTCTTATGCTCTTAGCTACTTGGTAGCTGGCTGTCAATTGCTCCCCACTCTTGAGTTGTGTAGGATGCTGGGATCAATGCTGTGTGGGATCATTTTAGCATGTGAAATGTCAAAACAAGCATTTGACTATGACTGGAATAAAAAGGAATGTTGGTGTTTGGTGCATAAGTAATTATCGCCCACTGTCAATCTACCATCTTGAAGGCGAACACCAAATCTGCTCTTTCTATCCTCAAAAAAAAAAAAAAAGACAAAAAAATCTGGAGGAAAACAATTTCACTGGTTACGAAATTATTTGCTGTGAAATATCAGGAAACCTTGCCAGCTATCAGCTAACTGCTTTGGAGGCTCATTGGCATGCTTGTTATCTCATTTGATGATGCATGTAGTTCTCTGTTACCAGGATTTGATGATTGGATGCTTGAACAAATTTTCCTTTTTCTTTTCTCCCCTTGATCTGCTAAATTATATATTTTTATCCCATGAATCATTCATTAGAAAAATGTTTGATGTGGTGGGCCTTTTTTATTAAGTATCCACATAGAGCTCTATCGATGACCTTCCCTTTTGCTGTTTTCATTAAGCATGTATGCTATTGTAACGCAGATGCACTGCTGCACATCCTCACTGCCAAGCTATATTTATCTGCATCGTTGACAGAGATGCCCCATGATCCTGATTGGCTGTGAAAAATTATTTCAGTGACATACAGTCAATGTCATCCAGTCATTAAATTCATATGAGCTTAATTTTCTCTCTGTTGGACCATTTTCTTCTTCAGTGCCCGGTGGGAATGAATTTGACTAATCAATTTGTTTATCTTTTTCTAGTTTCCTGCAGTTTTGAATAAAATGGTAGCAAATGGAGCACCCCCAAGGGGCAGTGCAGCAGCAGCTGCAAGCTTGCGCAGGAGAAGGGCTGGTGGTGCTGGTGCCACAGCAGGATCGGGTGTTAATACCATGCTCCAGTTCTACACAGACGATGTCACAGGTTGCCGGATAACACCCAATACTGTTCTTATCATGAGTATTGGGTTCATTGCATTTGTTGCCATTCTCCATGTCTTTGGCAAGCTCTACCTCCGAGAACATTAAGTTGCAAGAGAAAATCATTTATAAATTTAGAAGTTGCCAATTCTCAATTAGCCACATGGAGCAAACTCTTTTTTGTCAGTCTGTTAGGGTGAATGAGCAATATAGGATGTGGCATGAATTTCGTTGATTTAATGTTGGAAGTCAAGTTTTGTTAGAAGAATTTTATCTTCCAAGTGTTGTTAGAAGAATTTTACCTTTTATGTGATTGTTCTGGCTGATTGGGAACCTTCACTTGGGCTTGTCCCTTGCAAATTTGAAAAAAAGGTAATGCTTCCAGGACATACGTTAGCCCTGATATGTTTTGTTCTGGTAGCTTCGTTGATGAATTGAGAAGATCGTATTCTACTATGGCAATGACCTGGAAAGAGATTCTAGAATTAAATTACCCATCTGGGTGCAATGGATTATGGTGTGCCTCCTTTATGCATTGTTCCTTTGCCTGTGAGGGCCCGCTGTTGTCGAGGGTACAAAGCCTTCTTCCATCTTACAGGGGACCATTAATTGCCGAGGTTAACAGGATTGTTGACTCGGCAGCAATGTGGTTAGGTGCACTTGAGAATTGTTACCCGTGTGTGTGGGAGCGATCCTGACCTTTTTGATTCATGCTCGCACATTACCTATTGCAATACTCTCCCAAATCGGCTTCACGTGTAAGTCTGTCTTTGCTAAAAATGATAATTTTCTCGTAGAGAACAAATTCGGACCCATTCATTGGCGAGCCATCTCTAACAGGCACATTGAGCCCTGGATCAGGCTCCATTTTCCAAGTTTGGGTAGATGGTGAAAACCGAATGGACTCGAAAGAGACGTCTCCATCTACCTTTCAGCGTCAGTAAGTTAACAATTACGGTCCTGCTTTTTCGAGCATGTTGGTTCCAGAGAAAGGTAAGTTTGGCCTGTTATGAATGGCCATCGTCTCCCAGACGAGTGGGAAAATGATAGCTAAAATGTTTCGCTGGAAGCACTGATCCCTGTCTTGTGCAAAATCCTCCCGTCTTCTGTCTGATCTATCAACCGCAGGCAGGGCCCAATTGGAGAACGAATTGCAGTGTGCAGTGAATTGGCCAAGTTGGAAGAGGTGGGTGATCAGCCCGGCAGGCAGCAAAATTGGGTGTTTTTGGTAGGTAACCAAATCACGGTCCCCACATGCTGTTCTGCTACTCATATCTACTGTTAGTGGACAAGGAATAAAATACGAGGTGCAGTTGAACCAAAACAACAAAATGTTGCATGCATGGACGAGATCTGATTCCCGCAGTCATATCATTATCGGATGGTGTAAACCGTGCTTCTTTGAACCGACTAATTACAGTTAAGAAATGTTACATGCTTGCTCCTCGGGCATCATCTATTTGTGCCCAGCAATAATACAAAGCGTTTCGCAGTTTCGTAGGCCGTAACCACACACAGTGACGTAAAGTGTCCTTAAGCATTTATATATGTCCTGTAAACTGCATTTTTACGTGGTGTTCCCCACAATGAGGCACACTAAAATGCAATTGTCAGCATCAATCACTCTTTGAGGTCAAACAGGTAGAGCATGTAGGACTGTAAAAGGGGAGGATGATGATAATATTAGAGATGATAAATGCAGTGTTAACTGAATACTGTTGAAATAGACAAACAATTTTCAGAGAACAATGTAGACAATGATGTAGAAAGTGACGGGTTTGTATGAGTAATTAGATATAGATAAATACACATTAAAGAGAGAGAGAGAGGACAAATTTCTTTACCCGTTTTACGTGTTTCAGACTTTTCCCCTTAAAGTGAGCCTACTCAGATCCCTGCAATGGATAGCAAGCCACTGATTGGATGTTGGTCCTTAGATGGGGGGCCATCTGCTAAACCACCACACAGCAATAGTCCACGTCACTCTCACCTACTTAAGGATCCCATTTAATATTTTTAGAGGATTACTCCATCCGATTTCAAGAAATTTACGTGGTGCATTTTTATCGAATTACTGTTAGCATCTCTGTGAGTGTCACTATTTATATGCCCGCAGAGCCTTACTTCGAAATGAACTCCATAGTTTCGTTTCAGCTCTCTTGGGTATCTGGTTTCGTCCCCCTCATTTCTCATATCTCCATCAATCGCCATTCATTTTTAGCCAGTGAATTGCGTGGACGCTCTTGGATTATCAGTAAGCATATTATCCACCACCACTTGACAAACTCATAAGCATTTCATGATAGAACAGTGCTCCAAATGATTGATAGATTATTGCTCATCTTCTTTTAAATGGTGGGGGTAATGTGCATTATAGCTTTCAGAGCTCAACGTCTGCACTCTTCTTTTGCTGACGCTGCTTTATACTTCTTAATAGGTGAAGTTGGTATTGGATGAATGTGCTTTTCTAAACTTCTTGTTTAATCATGATCAGGGTTGATTTTGTTGTGGCCAATATGGCAAAAACAGTGGCTCGAACGATGATGGTGTTTCTAGCAGCTATTGCTATGCTTTTCATCGAGGAAGCTCGAGGAACAAGCAGCTTTTTGAAAGATCTCGAATGGGAGAAGCAACTCAAACATCTTAACAGGCCTGCTATGAAAACTATAAAGGTTTCTCTCATCTTTTACTTGTCATCGTTTTATTTTATTTGGAATGCCAAAGCCAACGAGTTGCATCTACCAACAGATCGTGACCTGACCAATTTCCAAAAAGCCTATTGACTAGACCAGATGCCAAACACAAAAACAGATCATATGTGTAGAACATACTCATTATGAATGCATGATTTGTATATCCAAGAACTGCACACTGTCAGGCCTGGCTTTTTCTACTCCACTGTTAAGAAATATAATTTAATTGATTGGATTAGGTTGGTCGATTTCAACCAAATTACAATGCCACCATTCATGATGCATTTGGACCACTTATCAGCATTTTAACATCTTTTCTCATGCTTTGACAACAGAGTAGAGATGGGGACATCATCGACTGTATTGACATCCACAAACAACCTGCTCTTGATCATCCTCGGCTCAAAAATCATAAAATCCAGGTTCATTTATTCCCTCTCATGCCTTGCTAAGCGAGCTCAAAACTCTCACCCATGACAATGGCCAATGGGTTAGAGGTTGTGTCACCATGACTATCGCATTGACCACTTGGTTACAAAATGCTGCTGGAATTCTTGAATGTCAGACTTACTGGAAATTGTCATGGACAGATGAGGCCTACCACCTTCCCAAGAGGGAAAGGGCATAAGGTTTCAATGGCCACGCCTCAACCCACATGGCAAGAGAGTGGAACATGTCCCAGAGGAACAGTACCGATACGAAGGTTCCATAAAAGACACCATATCCACGCCGTCTCCGTGGAAAACTATGGGAGAAGACACCCAACTGCATCATCAGACAGCACCAACATTGACCATGAGGTTTGCCGTCGTCCCAGCCCTCTGTTATTTGCGTGTTATCTACTGTGTTATATTCGAAAACGCTCTTCTAGATGTGCCTCCAATTCAATGGTTGAAACTGTAGTAGATAATGATGGGAAATAGCTTTTGAAATCGAACAGTTGAAATTCAGAATGCATGAATGTATACACTTTTTGCAATGTACAGAAAACCAAACAATATGACTAATCTATCGTCACTTTTGCATCAGAATGCACTAGTGTATGCAAACGGTGGCTCATTCTATGGTGCAAAGGCACAAATCAATGCGTGGCAAATCCATGTGGAGCCCAACGAATTCAGTGCTTCCAAGATTACACTTCTCAGCAGCGATCGTCCTGATGCTAGCAGCATTCAAGTTGGATGGATGGTACGTTTCCCACTCTCATTTCCATAGCTTCTTTTACTCTTGTTCCAGAATCCGGACTGCTTGAAACACCGAGGACACACAGGCGAAGAGTTTTCCTGTCATGCTGGGCGATGCCCCCGATTTTATAGCTCGCGTGTAATTGGCAAATTGAGGAAAAAGGAGTACATTTCGCTTGATTTTACAACCAAGTGGGTCCTCCCTGTCATCACCGGTCTGGATTTTGATCATTTTGATCTTCGTAGTGTTTATTTTCTTTGTTCTAACGTGGAATTTAATTGACAGGTGCATCCCCTTCTTTTCGGAGATTACAAGACCAGATTATTTATTTACTGGACCGTATGTTAATTTTCTTCTCTTGCACGGATACATTAATGTTTTCATGCCTAGTGATCTTGAAAGCAGCACCCACCCCATGAAGGGCTCAGATTGCCCATGTGATCATGTAATAACAGCTTTATTGTTGCACTACACAGGGAGATGGTTTTAATAAAACAGGGTGTTTCAACCTGCTGTGCCCTGGCTTCGTTCAAGTAAGCCAAGATATAGTGCTTGGTGCTGATATCACTCCCCTTTCCACCTACAATGGCACCCAATACGTAATCGAGCTTCTGGTCTACAAGGTAATCAACCCAACAACATCCGTATAGGATCCCAAATCCGGGCCCCACACTCTATTTTCACATATTTTTCGTATGATTTAATATGTTAACTATACTTTTTTCTTTTATTATTATATATATTTTCAATTATTATTTCATAAATTTTCAAGTCTACCTATTTTATTTTTATTTATTTTATGCTTAATCATTATCTTCCATGGCATCACATTATTTCCTCTTTCCTTCTTTACTTTTTCATGTCCATTTTTTCTAGCATCTTTTCCTATTGCCAAATGCGCTCTTAGTTTTTTCGTTGTGATTGAGGGTACTGCCAGGCACGATACTAAAGCTTTTCATGCCATGACTTTATATGGATCAGCCGCTTGCTTACCTTACCTGTTCATTGTCTGTTTTGGGTTTGTTGAAGGATCCTAACAACGGGAACTGGTGGCTTATTTACGGCAACAATCATCCAGTGGGTTATTGGCCCACTTCTCTGTTCAAGAACTTAAAGAAGGCGACGTTGATCGAGTGGGGAGGAGAAATTCTCAACACTGCCAGGGGAGGTGCACACACCACTACCCAAATGGGAAGCGGCCATTTTCCACTAGAAGGCTTTGGAAAGGCTAGTTACTTTCGGAACATCCTGACCGTCGATCGCTTCAACACTTTTAGAGCCCCAGATGGGTTGGTGCCCTTCAGCGACAGGCCCCAGTGCTATGACATTAGATATGACGGCACCAAGATTGGCAGGGATGTTGGTTATTTCTTCTTCTATGGTGGCCCTGGAGGAAGTTCCAACTGCCCATGAAGACCCATCCGTGTAAGAATTGCAAAAATAAAAAAGGACTCCCTGCCCGGCTTTTTTATTTTTTTAATGGAAATTTTTTTGTCGTAGGTGAGATAATAAACATGTTTAAATGTGTAATGTTTTTCAAATGAAGATGTGTTTAGCTACTCTTTTCAAGTGCATTAACCTTCCAATAACCAATTTTCACTTGAATGAATGTGGTCTTTTGCTTATGTACCTTGCATTACTGCAGAAGTTCATCGAGCAGCAAAGAGCCCATTAGCTGAAAACCCCAAAACTGGATCAATGCTTGCTACTCTGGCCATGTTCCAATATCTTGGATGTTATTTTTCTGATATATCTTTCTAAAAAGGCAGTAGTATGATATGAATATGTAAAGCAATATATCTCCACGATACACCGAATAAGTAGCTAACTTTACTAAAATTACATATAATTAAATTTTTAAAATTTTTATCCCAATAGTTTTAAAATTACGTGAGTTTTCCAAAACAATATTGACTCTATATAACATTTACATATTTTTTATTTATGTTTAAATTATAATATGTTACAATATGTTTAACTTCAATATATGACTCATTGGATTATTATATCATTTTTCTAATGTTTTTACTTCTTAATGATATTATTAGATTATATTAGAAATATACATCTTATGGATAAATCCAAGGGAGAGACAAATTACGAAAAATTCACTTCAACCATGCACATCCCCTGACTACAGTAAAAAGGAAACAACTGGTTTCTGGCGTGTGGGATGGTGCCGTAAGAAAAGGCAATAACACTGCAGATGCCGCAGCAATAAAGAAGCAACAAGAACAAGGTGAAACAAACAGAAGACGTCAGAATAAAGAGAAAGTGCTTCTTTTGTCACCAAGACAGGTCTAGACGGCTTCGCAAATCAAAATCCGACTTCATGGAGTTGTGGACGAACTATGACAAGCTAGCTTACACATGAAAAATTGATATTAGAATAAGCCGTCGCTCATATAGACCTGAACCAATGTTGAGAACAAGCAACAAATAATGGATTTTTTGACTTTTTCAGCAGCATATTTACATTGAATAAGCTAATGTCATAAAAAAGGAAAAAAACCTGTTACAAAACATCAGAGATCGGCTTAAAGATCATGAATGTATGCACTCTAGCAAGTCCTGCTGAAGCCAATAGCTTTTTGTCATTCATGGATTCATCTGCGGCAAGGAAAAACTAGAACAATTGAACATGAGTCACGGTGATTAATATTTTTGTCGCTCTTCCTGTATAGATCGGAATATCCTCGCTGCCGATTCAGTTGCAGACCTTCGATTGTGTGGCACAACCTTGATCACCCGGGCCTGCTGGTCGCCACTATGGGTCTGCTGAATTCCGCATGGTTCCCTGCCTGCTGAAGCAACAGGGAAGAGAGGCAATGCATCCTGTCCTGGTGCGACAGGATTCTCCACTCCATTTGGCCTTTCAGATGGACTACTAGCTGTGCTCACCGCAAATTCAGCATCTTTTGATGCCTGAACCTTCTGGACATGGCAAGAGAAAGCTTCATTCTTCTGGTTTGAGATGCTACATGAGCTCCGAGAGTGCATGTTGAAGGTGACCTCTGCAGTCGATGCCTGTTCAACTTGGCCAGGAAAACAAGGCCCAGATGACAAATTTGCTTGTTCGGCAGGTGAGGAAGGAATAGCCATGTTCATCACTGGAAGGCCATAAGGAGTAGGGAGGTAATTCTGAGCAATGGCAGGGGCACCAGAAGGGACCGCAATCCCAGGCTGCTGATGAGAAGCTGGAACACCATAGGTTGGGATGGGTGGCAGGGTCAGAAGGCCACAGCCTCCATAAATTGGTGTCAAGAAACCACCAGCTTGGGGCCGCGGTCCCATATATGGCTTGTAGATCAGACCTTCTGAAGGAGACATTACAGGAACCAGCCACTGATTCCCAGGCGGGGGAACACACCATGGATTTGATCTGCTGTCAGCTGCCATAGGCGCCTGTGAAGGATTTCTGCCAGGAGGGCCTCGGGTTGGAATTTGGCTGACCAGTCCTTTGTCAACACTATTCTCGAAAGTTGGAAGTGAAGGCTCCCCAACTACATTTTCAGCTATGCACTCGCTATTCTGATTTGGCTTTTGAGGTTCATCTCTCAGTTTAACATTATTTGGTTGAGCTTTTGTGTTGGAATTGGGAGGCAGCTTCTTAACCATCGTCTTTAGGGAAGTCCTACCTGGATAAGCGTTGTTTTCAAGCAACAGCTGAGGTGAACTGGCAATCAATTTTTGAACCTGTTATATAAGTATAGAGATTCAGGGCATTGATAAAACCTAATATCACAAGAGAGAGATTCAAAATATCACAATAGAAATATATTCACAATAAACGTCATCAACAGTATCGAGACATGCAAAGGTGCACAGAATCTGAACTTTCTCATCCTCTGGACACTGAAATGGATGAGATTTGGCCCAGAACTCATTCCTGTCACTTGATCTGGACTTACAGGTGTTCCTAGTTATAATTTCCATTCTAACTTCCTTTTTCCTTTCTTGTTATTTTCCTTTTTTTTCTTTTTGAGGAATAAAATTTTCTAATATGACTTTTTTGTTTGCAATTAGCAGAGCACCTCCAATACAATGGTTAGAATCATCAGATGGTTTTCCAGGTTATGGAGATTAGAATCATCATGCAAACGCCAAAATTCCCCATAGGTATTGAGTAATGATTGCATGTAAGATTAACTTTATGCCACACAGGTACCTCTTTAGTCTGAGCGGCCCTTTCTTGGTACCTCTTAAGATACAAGGATCAATGCACTTCAGTACAGAAAGAACAGCTATGTAACTGAGTGAAGATCACCTTACCTTTATCAATCTATGTAACTCAAATACTTGCACTGAAAAAAGCCTCTGTTGGCTGCAAACATTGATAAGAAATTTGTATGAGATGCATAACTAAGTAAACAGGTTACAAACTCAAGAAACCATCAAATTGAGAAATTAGGAGACTTTTCTTGATTATCTCTAGAAGAAAAAGAATGTTGGATGCAATATACTATTCAAGCCCCATTACATAAGCACAAATATATGCAAAACAAAAAGAATGGCAAAACAACTGGCACCCTCTCAAAGATATGGGCATCAAGGGAAAAATGAAACTAAAACAATTTTTAGTAATTTTGTGAGCAAAAATGGATATTTAAATTTTTTCAACTCTTAATTTTCATGATATTTTTGAAGGAGATTGGTAATATTGATCTTTACTGAGAAAATAATCTCCAACAAATGAGTTGATCTTGCTCATCCACTGGACAAAAATTATATCATACATGATCCAAAATGGAGATTCTAAACAGATTTTTAATTTTTAATGTCTTTAAATTTCCATTGCAATAGAAAGACCAAGAAGCATCATCAAATCAATCTAGAAAAAATTCAGGTGAGGCACTGAAGTTTAGAACTGCAGAAGTGTATAGCCTATCAACTTTGAAAGCTTGACCAACAAACCTTGAGAAATCAATGGTCAATGGTCATCGTCAACTGCAAAAAACTTGAATTTTAGTCCTCCCTATTGGACTACCTGGATAAGGTTTTATATTCTCAGGGCTCCAGCAAAGATGACTTGTTCATTGAACAACCAAAATTATATGAATCATTTAAATCATTTAACATTGAAGAGACTCCATACGTTGGAAAAGAAAATGCAAGGATGGCATATAAGCAAACAGACTGCTAGTCTGGAATCCCACAAGCCTCCCATGCCCCCCTAATGAAGCTTAGCTGTAGTCTATGAATGCCCCACCTCCACTCAAGTAGATGGCCCTCCTTTGGGCAGCATTTTTCAGTCATCCAAATGGAACTCCTTTGGAGCCATCCACTATCTACAGAATCCGATAATTCCACATATGAGAAACTGGGGGGGATTCAACATCATAAGTCCTAACCTTACCCATGCAATCTTCCCAGAAAGCAAATTATCAACCTCCCGGTAGCCAATACCTCTGAGGGAACATGGAATTATTCCAATCTGCCACTTGCAATCAGTACAGTGCCAGGAATCTCCACTGTACAGAACCCACAAACTGGTATTTTCTCAAGTGCAAATGGTTGGTCATGAAAACTTCAAATCAAGGGAGTTTTCACCCAATGGTGAAGATGAGATATAACCAAGAGCCACCATGGCCTACTTCAAGACATTCTCACAAAGCTGTTTGGGAAGCTTGAGCAAATAGTGGGTTGTATGATCTTATGATGGGAAATAAATGTTTGGGGGAAATCAACAGCTGAAAATGTTACTTTGAAACATTGCCCATAAGCATGCCCCAGAAAGAATGGACTTGTATAAGGAAGCAAATAAACAAAAGAAAATTAGGAGAAGAGTTGAAAAGATATTAAGCAATGGAGTGTCAGTTCATTGTCCTAGGACCATGTCTGCAATGATTGTCCCTCATTGGTTCATCCAATTGAAAAACAAAGAGAGAAACAGATACTTCATAATGATAATTTCTATAGTAGAATCAGAGAAGAAGAAGAACATCAAAATATATTCACTGCTATAGGATTTAAAACAGTTTCTATAATTAAACATTCATTATTGACTTTATTAACCTTGATGAATCCAAGAAAGAAGAAAAACATTTCACCAATATCTAAGAGCTAAATAACTACCATATAAAACCAATGATCATGCAGTGTGACACTCAAACAAGGAAAAGACATATTTTTTTTTTTTGAAGATATAAGGGTAAAAAATTACACTAGGTATTAGCACTAGGAATAAGGAATCAATATAACGCATGAAATGACTGACAATAAGTGAAAGAAATATTGCATGTGATAAATAAGCTTGGTTAAAATCAATTCTGTTGAATTTTAACATGCATGTTAAATATTAAATGGTTTCAATCATATTGAGCAAAATAAATAAATTAATATCCAGTTTCATTTGCCAAAAGGAAAACTGTGACACATCTGCCCGACATATATATGAATTCAAGTGAAAACAATTGTAAGAACAGCTTCAATGTGATCCAACATTCATCCATGAATGAACTGGCAAGAAAGATAACAAGAAAAGCTCCTGTGGCATCCTCAATTTCAAATTTCCAATCAAAGAGAATGCAATTAGTAGTGATCGCATGGGTACTAACTTGACAATTGCTTTTCTTGCTTTCCAGAATTGATTCTGGCCTATCACTCCAACGACATCATCAGGAGAAATATCCAATGCTGATATAGAATCTACCATGGATGTCTCAGAGGCATCATCATTTCTGTCCACATCTTCCACTTGAGCTGGCCAATGGGTCCGGCCATGTGTTTCATTACTGCAGTTTTCAGCCTTGTTAGGACTTCCATGGCCATTGTTGATAGCGGTTTTGGAATAGAATGCACCTGTCACCCTAGGAACATTTGCCTTTTCTGCAACAATGTCGTTCTCAGTGCACCTTGGCTCAATTAAGACCACATTATGATGGGTGTAGTTATCAGGCAGTGCCTCTGCACTAGCTTCGTGATATGAATTTGTGTTTTCAGTACAAGTGGTTTCATATTCGTTCATGGTTGCTGTTGGGTGGCCCTGAACTAAAGCCTTCTTCCCAGTTGATAGTTGGCTTTCAGACTTGTCCGAAGAAGCTTTAAGTGTTGCCATGTCTTTTGGTGATTGCTCACACTGATTCCTCTCCTGTTGCCAGGACTTCAAATCGGTGATATTGGTCCATTTCAAGGGTTTATCACGTACATTTTGAAGATGGACTGACAAGTTAGGAGTAACTGTCATGTTTCCCTGCAAACCATTTGCTGCCATAACTGGTGACTGGCCTGGATGCATTGGGAAGGGTGTTGGTTGTTGTTTGGTCTGTCCATTCTGATTCTTATCAGAAGATGATGTATGAACATATGTAGGGACCTGAAAGTCATCTTCATCACCAAATTTCTTCCCACTAGAATTCTTCGAGCTGTACAAGACCTGTGGATGGACCAAACTGCATTCAGCATTGGACAATAAACATATATACCGTCTTCTTTCTAGATTTCCTCTCAAGCTTTGTTATGGCATTTAAATTCATTTGTAAGTAGAAAGAGAGCAAACCTTCTCAGTTGAATGGGCTGGTGTTAAAGAAGGCTTGTAAACTGATGGGAA
Organism: Pouteria campechiana; assembly: GCA_036873735.1. Lineage (NCBI taxonomy): Eukaryota > Viridiplantae > Streptophyta > Magnoliopsida > Ericales > Sapotaceae > Pouteria > Pouteria campechiana. Next base: position 12,092 of record JAYJMB010062453.1, on the reverse strand, counting down.
CATATTCCTGTCGTGGCCACCTCCCTGCATCCACAAAGGCATTGCCATAATCCTGAACAAAAATCCAACAGAGAATTGAAGTACAAAATCTTCAAAGTTTTGCAAGCCCATAAACACCATTTATGCTACAATCAAAACAAAGAAGACAAAGCACTGTGTAAGAAGGAGACTCATGGCTTCCCTCCAGCAAAACCACAAACACCATGGAACAGTGGAAAGAAGAACTGGTCCACTCCCAAACAGCCAGCAACTGATAATAGCTCACAGACTTTCTCATTTTGTTTCCCCAAAGAAACTCTACGAATCCCGTCAAGCAGTGAGAAGACAGCCAGCAGCTGACAATAGCTGACGGACTTTCTCAGCTTTTTCCCCAAGCAAAATCCAGGAACCTTTGGTAACAGTAAGAACAGGAAATGGTCCATCCAAGTGCACAAAACTCACACCCACCCACACTCGTGATGGTCAATTACTCGCCCAGTAAACATATAAAAACAAATTGGTAGTGTTTCCAGCAGCAAATCAAATTGGTAGTGTTTCCAGATTTTGTCAAAGATAAGTAAAAGCAAGAAACCCTGTACAAAGATATCAACTTAACAATTTACTCTGCATTCTGCAATTTCAATTCTAAATGCAATGAGCCAAAATTTCCCACATGATTCATGAGGGGGAAAAGATCTAGAAAGTCTCTTAAAACTGACCTGACTAGATGATGCTGAAGGAACTAAGGTGCTCGTATTGTGGGATGGGAGAGGCAATGTTGATGCTGAAGAATTGAACCTTTGAGAAGGGATGCTGAGCTGCTCATAGAGAGCCATCTTGTTCCTTGGAGGTGCTCGAGGCCCTCCTTTCTCTGTGTCATTCACATGAAGCCTAGGGAACAAGGGGCCCATCACCTTCTCCTCGTCTCTTCCCCCTTTCATCTTCTCCTTTCACTCCTAAGACAAAACTCACTCAAAAAAAGTGATCCTTCCACCAAAGTTGCAGAAACCCTCCATTCCTCTGATCCCCTAAACGAAAACACATGGACAGGAAATTTACCAGTTCTGCCGAATTACTTGATAACTAGATGCTATTAACAGCGCCCAGCAAGAAAAATCATTCCCTTTATTAACAAAAAAAAAAAAAAGGCTACTTCAGCCCCAATCCGTGGAAAATAAAACAGCCGCAATCTCTCTGTACTTGCAAAACAGCTTCTTTCGCCAAAATTGCTCCAAAATCCAACACCTTGAGTTTCCGGGACAAGATTAGGGATGAACGATCTCTATTTGTACAAAAATCCAATGATTCCAATCCTCCTGGAAAACCTGCACAGAACAACCAAATCACTCAAGGATTCTTCACCTTGGATGCGCCGAACCAAAACTCACATGAGTAGAAATTACCAATCAAATCACTCTCAGAACCTAAAAAGTTACGATCTCTTAAAAATCCCACCTTTGCCGAAATAACTCAAAAACTGAACGCCTCCTACCTCCGAACAGATAACCGACCTGGGGTAACTGCACCAATCACCCAAATCACTCCGGAAACCGGCGCTAGCAATCTCCTCATATAAAACCAAAAAAGGAAAAAGGAAAAAAAAAATCCACCCCTTTGTTCGAAATCACTCTAAAATTCAGCCCATCAAAGTCCACGCTCTTAAAAGAAAAAATAAAATCCGGATATGTAAAGCTCCACCTTTCTTACCCCAAGGAGGGCAAAATCCGCAGCTTGTGATCTCCTGGGAGAGAACCCAGATGAAAAGAGCTTGATTCTTACCTCAATCAGAGCAAACCGATCCTTGTACTGGAATAACGAGCGAATAGCGGCCGACAAGAAACGGAGGCAAATATCTCTTGGTGAGAGAAGAACGAGGGCCAGTGAGATGGCTTCGAAAGATAGACTCCAGAAGAGAGAGAAACACGGCGAGAGGGTTCTGTTGTCAATTCCACGCAGGATTCTCATCTACACAATAAAAGCAGGAAAAAGCGCAGCAATGTGGGCCCATTTGGATAGGAAGTGTTTAAGACAAACAACCTATGCTCCACAGGATAACCAATCCTTTCCGTATGTTCTCCTCGATCTAGACCGTTACTTTAGCACCTTTTAAATCAAAATTCCAATTTCTTTGATTTGCTTCCGGGACCCTCTCATTTTCAGGTGGTTGGGAGGAACATAGAATGTTGAAATATGGCTCTCATGAAGATTAACGTAGCAACCACTGACATCAGATGAAGACTACAAAGCATAGAGATTGAAAGATACGTGATTGACGGTTGGGATGTGCATGTTATACTTTTGGATGGTCTCATGGAGTACCACGATTCAGTGGGAAAATGTCTCGCGGAGCATGGCAGCGGCCTACAGACTTCTCCTTCCATTCCAGCACACGTGGCGTGAGCTTTTCCACTTGTATTTATACCGTCATTGGTGTCATTGCATTTCCATGAGATAATCCGGTCCGTTGATTTTCTCCGTTTCCCATCACCGAGAAATTCTGATCGGGCAATTAGGGTTATGCCAGCCTTCCGCTTCATGGCTTATTTTCAGTTCTTTGAAGAATGGAAGGTTGCCGTGCCGCCACTGCTGTTTCCACGTGGCTCGTCGTTTCCCTTGGATGACCCTCATTACCACGTCACCTCCATGGTCCATTTTTATAGGGCGAAGCGGACGGGCGAGGTGCGATTTGTCACCGATCAGATAAGTGGGGAAAAAAACGGTACTCTCGCATGGAATGGTTTTCATAACGTACTGAGAATTATTTCCGTTGACTAGTAATAACATTTATTCGGCTGAAAAAGGTCATGTTTGGTTGTTGGATCGGGAAATCAATATTTTAATTTTAGAAAAAAAATATTTTTAAAGTATTGATTTGACATATACATCTATTAGAATAACATTATTTATTATTATTATTATTACTTATATTTTTAATTATTATTATTTATTTATTTAAATTTTATTCAATTTATAACTATGATTATCCAATATCTTTCTTTCCTTTATTTAAGGAATAATTCGACTCATGTGCATGAGAAGGCTTTGTTTGGTTGCCTTGATTGGAAAAGAAATAAAAGAAAAGTTTCATTTGTTAGAATCATAGGAAGCCATCAAAATCTCAATATAAATAATATTATTAAAAATAAAATAAATAAAGATAAAATAGATAAGCTCTTTAATAGAAAGACCTGAAGTGGTAATTAAAATATAAATGATAAAGAATAAAGGTAAGATTATTATAGAAAAATGAGATGGCTAAAAGAGGGAGAAAAGAATTACTCTATTTTCTTTGTTAGTAACTCTATTTATCCTAAGCCGTAGACTAAAAATGTCCACCCAAAAAAAATGGATGGAAGAATGGGATGCCGCATCTGGTCACGAGAATGTGCTTTGGGATTTCCAATCAGACGCAGTGCTTTTGGCTCCCC
>JAYJMB010062432.1:8622-21832 GCA_036873735.1 Pouteria campechiana | reverse complement strand
TGTGTGTGTGTGTGTGTGTGTGTGTGTGTGTGTTGAGAGAGAGAAAGAGAGAGAGAGAGAGAGAGAGAGAGAGAGAGATCCGCATGCATTTTTTTGAGAATACCATTCATTGCCAAGTTAGCAATGGCACCAGAAGCAACTCGTTGAATTGTTGCATTCCTTGACGATTCCAGAAGGTGGAGAAGTGCATCTAAACCTCCTTCCTCAACAATCTTCTCCTGGTTTATATCTGCATGATCAAGGTAATGCTAAAAAACTAGTCATAGATTTGATGAGAAACTATAACAACAGAGAAATAACATAACGATATATTGACCAAGATCAGAGGTAACTAATTTAATGAGAAAAAAATGATGCAGCAACCAAGCTAAACTGTACCATGAGAGATAGCTCCCCAGATGTAGAAAATATTTTGCAACATTTGAAAACTTCTGCAACATTCGCAGTTGTAGATAGTTCAGTTTTAGCTATAATTTATATTTCATAAATTTTTGCAAGCCAGAATTGTAGATATCTCAACTTTTAGCCGCAATTTATATTTCATCCATTTTTGTGAGCCTTTCCAATGCTTTGAGATAAGAAGTTTTTCTAACTTCTTCCCCCTGTTTCTTATCACCTTGGGGTTTGCAAAGTGATGATAAATTTAAGCCCAGGAGCAGGGAAGCTTCAGTTTCATGACTGGATCCACAGAGGGATATCTCGAATGATGATTTTAATTTGCAGTAATCCCTAGTTAGAAGTATCTTGTAACTAAGACCAAGAGTTCTTTCTCATTCCTTTTAGCTTTTTGCTCATTTCTTGGAAAGTTTTTCATGAATTCTAAGATATTCGGCTACTATTAGTTGCATCACTTACAGCTGACCAGTGCCCACAGTTTCACTAAAAGGAGAAATTTCACTAAGCCTTAAAGGAGAAAATTCACTAATTTCAGAGAAATTATCGATAATTTCGCCGAACTATTTCGCTAAAATAAAGAAAATTAGGTAAATGGGTAAAATGTAAGAATTTTTTCATAAAACTTCTTGATAAATCATAATAAGTCTAATTGCATATCTAGAATAAAAAAATCATTTTAAATGTCAACATATACGAAGTAAAGAAGACATAACAATGATATAAACATCGATAAAGCAGAACTCTTATGTAAAAGGCTATTTAAAAAGGAAATTTAACTCACACGGTTATTAAACATATGCATATAATGTGAACTACATAAAAATATATCATAAAATCATGCTATATGACAAGCAACAACATATTTATTTATTTTTTATTGCTGTTAAATATAATTTTTATTGTTTAAATAAAATATTTTTAAAATAATTAGTTTTCATATATTTTATAAGTTATTTAAATAGAATACCCAATCTACAACTTATTTTAATTTACATGATGAAAAATCGAAAAAAAAATACTAATAAATTATAACAAATTCAAATCTTTTACATAAAAGATGCATTTGCCCTCAAAAGATTCTCAAAAAATAAAAAATAAAAAAATACATACAAAATCCATCTCATATTGCTGGATGGAAGAAATCACTCCTCCAGAATGAAAATCAGATTGCAATCCACGCTAAAAATGGGAAAAACCTTCCCAAAACAGCTGTTGCGCATGTTGAATGCCTCCCACAACAAGCTTCGATCGATTTTAAGCAAGTTGTCAACGAGATGGAGGTATCTTATTCCTCTTCCCGTCGATTTTAAGCCCCCAAATCGATGTTAATCTGTTTGAAAATGGATTTCAAAATATCCATTGTGATTTCGAAAGGGGAAAATCGATTTCAGTTAGGTAACAGGGGGCATTAGGCATCAGCAGCCACGTTGGGGACTTCCAATCTTCCAATCATGGCTTCAAATCTTTTCTTTTTTTTTTTTTTGTTTGCAAATGGTGAAAGGGGGTTTCGAAATTAGTTTTGAGGAGATTGGAGTGGGTTTCAGACTCTCACAGAAGGGGAACAGTGGCGCATATGCATTTTAGGACATCATTTTGACTTTGGGGGGATTTTGGTGAGATTTGGGGAAAATTTTCAAAATTTTCCCCAAATTTTCAAAAATTTCGCTAGCTATATACTTAATCTCATTTCCTTGGTGAGAAGATTTGCTGGGCCGTTGATTCAAAATTTCAGCAAAATTTCCCCTGAAATTTTCGAAATGGCGAGCACTGCAGCTAATAACACAATTCTGGTAAACAATGGAGAAAATATGCATAGTTTCATCCCCTAAATGGAAAACCATTGTGGATAATTATGTCTAGACCATTACACGAGTTTCAACTACCCCTCATGTTCTTGCCCCCATGAGAAAGGCCAATGCTGGGAAAATAATGTAGTTTTCCAACGGCACTTCATAGGATGTTAAAAGGTAAAACTTTTTTCCTTTTCTTGAAAGTAAGGGGACATCTAGTTTGAAACCCGGACTCATGTACATGAATGTTGCTTTGCTAGTTCAAATAAGTATTAGGAGATGAAGTGAAAAGATAATAGTCATGCACTTAAACATAAAAAAGCAAATATTTGCATTGTAGGTTTCCTTCATACCAGTGTATTGTTTGGCAAAAGTCATGTGGCTATATGTCCAAAATGAGGTCATACATAAATCAAGCATTGCAAAAACAACAAAAAATAAAAAAACATGTGGATGCCAAATTGTAGCGCTTTGACATGTCACCTATTTGATGCTACTCGCATAATGGGAGATATTATACCAAAACAAAAAGAAGACTAAAACAGACAAAAAGTGAGCTGGATGTATGTCCTTTTGGATGTATTTAGTTAGGGGGTTTATAAAATCCTCCTCTACTTTCTGTGGCATTTACATAACAACAACAATCCTAATTTTTCCCACATTATAATTTATATTTTCCATCATCAACCATATCTTTCCTTTAGTTTTTATTTGTTGCTTTGTTGGGATCATTTTCACTCCCACTGATATCTTAAACCCCACCTCTAGGTTTTACCTCCTATGAAACACACCCTTAATCTATAGAAAAACAATTAGTTCAGAAATACCCACAAAAAGATAAAATTAACCAGAAATACATAAGATGCATGTATTCTGATAAAACATCCAAAACCAAGTACCTTCAGCAGCAAGGTTGGCTATCACTTTTACAGCATGTACTTGGACATTCAAATCTTCGGATTGTAACAACGATAACATCTTTTGAAGACCAACTGAAGTTCAAGCCAAAGTCAGTATATTCAGATATTATATAAAAAGAAAGATGTTGTAAAGCAATACAATTCATGTGTATAGAAAGTAAGGGCTTTGCCTGCTTGAAATATCTTTGCAATAGTACCCTTTTGACTGGTTATAGTCTCTCTTGAATGGTTAGGGGAATGTGAACTCATGTGGCCTGAAGTTACTTGGCCACCGTTTTCTTCAATATACTTCTTTCCCTGCCAAACATTGTGAAGGGGGAGTTAAATATGAGCTTGATGCTCAAAGATTCCAACATTATCAACTTCATTCATAATGTTATAATTAAATACTTTACCTCAAATTCAAAGTTGTTCTCTGAAACAAGATTCTTAAGTTTGATAACCTCATCCTTTAGACTCTTTTTTTGTTTTTCTTCTTCTTCTAGTTTCTTTAATGCTGTTTGAAGTTCTTCATCTAGCATTTCCTAATAAGAAAATGAAATGTCAGTCAACATCTTGTGCAAACATCACCAGGCATTGACGGGGATTGCTAAAATTACCAGACATCAAATCAGAGGACTTTTTTCTTTACAACTTAAATACAGAAGTCTATAGGATTATTAAAATTCAGAGATTTTCTTCAAAGCGTATAGTATACATAACATACCTTTTGTGACAGTAACTCTTCATTTTCACTTTTAAAATTTTTGAGCTCATTCAGAGTCTTTTCATGCAGCTGATGCATCTCTTGCAACTTCAATTCAAGATCATCAATTTCCTTTCTCTCTTGAATCTGAACAGAAAATTTTCTTTCATAAGTGAAAAATATTAGAGCTTAAGTTTCATTTCGACCTGAAATAAATATAAACTAATACGAAATACGAATAAAAAATAGGCACCATAAATACCAAGAAAAAGCTCTACAGATATTTTCTGAGAGAAGAAAATCTGGCAGCGGCATGAAATATCAAACGCAAACTATGCAAGAAGTGTTCAGAATTATAATATCTAGTTATTTATCATTCAGGAATACAATGCACTGACATATAGTCAAAATCATTTTCCTCTTTTTTTTTTCTATTTTTGCTCTAAGAAATACAAGAAGTTGTTCATGCACATTATCCTTTTATGTTAGAAAATAATGAAATTATAATTTACCTGCAGTGATCTTTGATGGTTGCTTAAAAGTACAGTCATTACAGCCAGTTCTTCCTGTGCGCTTTCAAGGCGAAGGTGCTCTTCTTCTATTTGTTCAATCAACTCCGCAATTTTCTTCTCGTACATCTGAGTAGTGTCTGCCAGTACCTTCTGGTATGCAGAACAGTCGAGTTGTTTCTCCTACTAACAACAGAAGTAATGTTACAGCTAAAACTCATTTTGAAGAATAGGAATGTACATCCAAGGATCATGCAAAAACAATTGCAAAACAATGAAGAGGAAATCCATGATGGCATGGATAACAGAACAGGATAAGTAATGCAAAAGCAAATTAGGCCTAATCTTAGCATGTACTCAAGGATAAATTAAATAGGATAAAATGTTCACGGTGGATGAAAAATAGTCCAACATAGGATCATGTAATTTGTGCAATGTTGGCAATGGTAAATTAAAACAAAGCACCAAGAGATTTCTAAGACTATGTTGAGAGTAAAGAAGCAGCTGAAGTGTTGATGATATCAGTCCTTTGAAGATGTTAGAATGATGCTAGGCCTGGCATGAGCTTGCATGTACAAGATTGATTTAGAAGACTTCTGCATGTAAACCATTGGCCTATATGTGATTTAGAAGACTTCAGATTTTTTTTTCTGTATATGTTACATAAAGGAAAAGGAGGGACAAAACCAGCCAAAGGGCTGTTTGGTAGTTTTATGAGTTGATAAAATGTTTTTTTTTTTACATATTTCTTGGCCATGTTTAGATATTCTTTCAGCTTCACCCATTTATAGAAAGAGAATTTGCAACCCAGATCACCATGAAACCGCTACTCTGAAATCCTCTTTGTCATTTTCTTTTGTAACTTTCCATCCCATAAACACTTCATTTGCAAATTGATAGTGAAATTCCCATAGTCATTCCATTTGCAAATTGCAGGTGAAAAACCTGTAACTCTTGAAATATTCACAACAAAGGAGCAAATCCCTGTATCACACTTGATTTCTTGCCACAAAAATCGAGACCACTTCAAATCTCAAAAACTTTCTAGGAAAAATCTATAACAAGACATATCATGGTGCTAAGATAAGCAAAGAGATGAATTTAGCCTAATTCAAATTTCAAATGCCATCCTAGCTGGAAGAATTGTAAATAGAGGATTTGGAATTTGACTAACTTCTTTAGTTCAGCCTGTATTTCCCATGATGAAGAGTTAGGGCCTAAATTTCACCTAACAGTCTTCTAAGTTCAACCTGCACTTCCCATGATGAAAAGTCAAGGCCAACATTTGCCCTAGGAGCAATGAGAACCAACTCAGCAGGAGGCAGATATTTCACCATTTCGCATAGATTTTTAGGGTCTTTGCTTCTAGCACTTGTTTCACATCCATCATCCTCATCATCTTATACTCTTTCCATCATAAGTGGGATAAATTGCACGAATTCTGTTACACCATTGCTATCTATCTTCAGCTACATCCTTAGTAAGCTCAAAGTTTTTCCCTATAGTCCCTTGATGAGCTCTAACCATGATCTTTTTGACCTTCCTCTCGGTCTCTTGTAACCTTCTATTTAGATAAACTTACTCCTAACTGGTGCAGCTGTAAGTCCAAGTTGTGCATGACTGAACCATCTAAGTCTACTTTTTCTCATCTTATCAATTATTAATTCCACCTCTAGATTACCTCAAACAATTTTTTTTTAATTGCGTCCACCTCAACATCCTCGTTTCAACTACACTCATCTTAAATATTTGTTGTCCCTTGATTACCAACATTTGACACCATGAAGCATGTGTGCAACATTTTGCTCAGAAAATTCCTGAGGGGCAAAGCCATTTTGCTCCACAACTAAAATTACGTGTGCAACATCCTTATCAATCTCTTTGCTTTCTTAAACTAGTGATCCTAGATATGAAATGGGTAATCACTTTGAGCTATTATGTGATCTGTTATCTTAATTAACTTCTCATTAATCTTCCTATCATTGCTGAAGTTGCATTCTATATACTCAGTTTTGATTTGACTAATTCTAAAAACATGAGATTGTAATTTCCCCACCATTTTTCTAGCTTCAAATTTATACCGCCTTATTAAATTTTGCATTCACCCTTCCAAACAGGTTTGCAGTCTAAAACCATACCAGTATTACATTGATTTCTGGATATCTTAAAGGATACTTTAATCCACGAGATTGTACATGCAAAACAACAACAATATTTTGTAAAATCCTAAAACAAGCATCTCAGTTTAAAAGCACTTTCAAGGAAATTAATAGGTCATCTTTTGTCCTCACAACAGATTAAAATGATTCCCAGATGCTTCACAATAGGTAGCATATCATATCAAATCATCTCTAGCAGTATTATATGTTTGTGTAAAATCCCTACTGATGATCATGGAAAATGTGGATGTCAACACTGTAGCTGAGCATAGACGCTAAAAATTCCGAAATTGCAACCCAAAGAGGTATGGACCAGAAGAAGAATCAGAAGAAAGATTAGAAGGATGGGCATGGACAACAACAGGTATTCATAGCAAAGAAAGTTACCTTGCTTTGCCTTAAACTCATTTCCAAGTTTGCAACTTCTTCACGCAGATGATCATTATGATCTTTTTGAAGATTCCGTTCATACAGCATACTCTTTTTCTCCACTTCTAAGTGTATCTTCTCTTTCTCCAATGACTATAACAAAGAATAACAAAGGTCTGAGAACTAGCCAGTGACATATCTACATAAAGTATGTGTTCCATCTATCCGCAAAGAAATGCTATCTTGCAATGTTATCATTAATAGTAGCAATGGTGTTGACAATACAAACAATCATCTTAAGATTGGGCTACTAACAGCTAGCAGCTTATTGATATTTCATATGATACAACCACCACTATCTGAAACTGTGGTGGATGCCAAGAAATCACAGGATCTTTGCATGTTCCATCTTACCAGCCTGTAATTGTAGCCGTTGACCAACATCATCACTATTTAAAACACTGCAAAGAACTCATTTAACCTGTGTAACTCAGTAACAACAATCACATGAAAACAAAAATTGTTCAAACGACAACAGGCCAAAAAAGAAAATGTATCTCAGGTTTTATGAAGAGCTTTTTTAAGAAAGAATTGTTAGCTAATTTTAAAAAACAAATTACCTCATATTTTGCTGCAAATTTTCTTTCCACTTCTGCTAAGGAGTTTTGGAACTCTTCTACCTTCTTTTCCATAAGTTCTTTACCTGTGTCTCTCAACTTTTGTTGCCTCTCGATTTCAGCAGTAAGATAGTCAATTTGACATTCGAGTTTTCGACAATGGCCTTCATAGTCAAATTCTTCTTTCTGCTTGATCATGTTTACTACTTTCGTAGCCTGCAATAAAACAAAATTAGGCCATGTATGTCCCATAGAAATATTTAGATACATGGAAACTATTAGGCAAACTTATGTGAAACAGAAATATTTGGATATACAGAAACCATTATTAAATGGTGAATTAACTTCATTATAATTTACTATTTTCTTATTGTCTGAACTTCTAAAGCCAAAAAGGAAAAAAGGGACTGAGGTTTGACAAAGAACGCTCTCTTCAACAAGCACTAGGAATCACTTTGTCACTGAGGTCTGTGCATTTAGTAGTCCAAGCATGGCATGACAGTTGTAAATTCTTGAACATATGAGCAAGAAATGCAAAAGAAATGACATATTTATGCATTGACATGGATTCTAAGCTAGAAATTTTGATGGGATAGCAACTCCCCTCTCGCAACAATTGCTATAAAGTAGCAATATTCTCAAAGACAACACTACAGAAAAAAAGAAAGTTCAACATTCATGACAAGGCAGTAAATGATAAATCAATTAAGAATATCATTATATTTTGAAATAAACATTGTTAGCATATAAAATAGGATCAGCTTCAAGCTCCCGGATGATGACAAGATTGTATCAATTGCCATAATTAAAAGAAATACGAGATATTCTATTTATGAAATTTACTTTTACATACTCGCTGTCCAAACATTATTGTGCTTGCTGTTTCTGCATAATGTTGTGCAGATGGCCAAATTGTTACCACCAGCGAGGTCCTTGCTGATCCTGTATGAGAACAAACTGATCGTAAATGCAACAAATGTATTTCTGGAATAGTAGGCAGAGAAGACTTCAGGGTCTGAGGCCAAGTTTTAAGGCACTAATTCCAAAACAAATTTTGAAGAAGTTCCAAACCAATGACAATATCATCAGAGATATGGTGCAAAATTACAACTTAATAAAATGGGAGAAAGGTTATCAGGAAAGTACTAGTACTGAATATAATTCTAGAGCTTATTGTTAAGATATGATAAAACCTCATGTAAAGCAAAGGGGAAAAATACAACCTCCGAATGAGTCACGAAGCAGTCTTGTAAGCTTAGAATCTCTTGTGGGTATATGGGGACTGTTTTCAGCCAATGCATTTATACATTTTCCAAGGGAAGTTAGTGAGAGATTGATGAACTTAGCCTCTTCAAATGTGTGTCCTTCACTGCCTGCAACATCAAAAAAATTGTAATGTAAACAAACAAATGTCATAGAAAATGAGCTTTTATAATGGGATTTATCAATACGAAAATGAGACGATAAAATCTGGCCAGAAATCATTGAGGGTGCTACCAAAGCATGAAATCAGCAGGACAATCAAATGGTGCATATTCATCAAAAACATGTCCCCCTAACTTAAGAGTGGGCTGGACAGATTGTAGGCCATCTCAAATCAAAATTAGTGCACCCTTAAACTCAGACACACCTGTGCCTATCCATGATGGAACATCTATTGCACATAAAGAAGGTCTACAAAACTTTCTAATATGATGTGCATTACATTTATTGCAAATTCATTTTAAGCACCAAATTCAAACCTGATTTGTCTACTCTCTCAGATCCTGCTAGGTCAACAATTAATAGCTTGCTTCTCATAACAACAGGTACATCATCACCACCTGGTAAATCAATTTGGGTGTTTTTAGTGACTGAAGAAATCTCATTTTCAACTTTTCCTTTGGCTGGCTTTTGGATATAGACCTGTACACAGCCATCCCCATGGATGCATTGAGAAATCGGTTCAGTAATGCAGCACAGAGCATGACAGAATTTTACAATACAAACTATGAAAGTATGCTATAAGATCTAGCTGCTTAGGATATCAAGAGGGTGATTACCATAAGAATTGCATGACTACGTGAAGATTCTGTATTCAACTTTGTGTTTGCTGCATGGCGGTTTGCCTCACCAATTTGCAGGAGTTGAAGACAGTGTTCAATATCTCGAACTTTAATTATTGATGCACCAGGTAAGTAAATATTGCCAGTTTTAGGGTCCTCAGCAATTGGAATATTGTTCTTTTCAGGTGCTAGTAAATCTTGTATAGATTCCAAATACAACTGAAAATGCACAACACAACATAAGAAAATGAATAAGTGCAATATTGTATTGGCCATGTAATGAATCAGAAACAGAATAATGAAAGAGTTATGTGACTGAATTAAGACGTAACCTTTTCCATGAGATGTCAGCAACAAATTTGGACATCACCATCAATGCACTGATGGGCTAAAATGGCATAACAGAATTCATCTGGATGAGCCCAACTAGTTGGGATTATGTTTAGATGGGTATGAAGATCTATGACAAATCTATTGTAGTAGTAGGACAAAGCGTTCAAAAGAAGGATAAGGAAAAGTATACTAACATGGCATTTTCTGGCTAGCAGTATACCCTGAGAGAGCAATACCATCAAAAGGAAAGGAACAGTACAGATTGGTGTAACGGTAAGACCCAAATCTCAAGCAAAGTCCAAGTAAAAGAGGATTCCAACCTCAGGAATCTGACAGCCAAAAACTGTTCCAAACTCTAAATGTGATTTTTCAATTCAAGAAACTTATTGTTTGATACCAACCAACTTGATCAAGAAAATGCGCTACTGTATATGCTGTGGTTCATATTTTTAATCTACACATTCACAAACCTGCAGATAGGAGATCGCTACAGTATCTGAAGTAGGAATGGTGCCAGCAATAATATCTTCTAAAGCTCTAACCATTATTCCTCGTTCAGATGGATCATCTTTGCCCAGTTGACCCAGGGTATAAGTTTTACCAGTACCTGTTTGACCGTAAGCCATCACTGTCCCATTATACCCATCTAATACACTCTGCAAAAGTATATCAAATGGAAGATATGTGTTTAAAGCATTCAGACTAACATGAACCTGGCATAAAGACAGTTCACTCAATTTTTATTAATTAGATGCAGAAACAAATTATTCACATTAGTTGTACAGAATTATCATGCCAACCCACAAATATTCCTGCAAAATGCTCCCTCTAATGTAACTATTTTACCATAGGAATACAGACTACAAATTGCCTGTTCAGGACTTCCCAACAGTTGCTAAATCAGAAACCGTAAAAAGAAGTTTTCAGATATATAATCTATTTTTGTTCCTGAATCATTTACCTCCACTACAGGTTTTGCAACCACCTCATAAACCCGCTTTTGAGAAACGCTTTCTGGAAGGACTTCATCAAACTTGAATGATTCAGAGCTCCAATTGTTCCTCCTCAACTTAAGCCGGTTTAACTGCAGCATTTTGAAGTAACTACTTATTAAATTTAGAAGCTTTAATTGAGGAGGGGGGCAGAACAATGCATGTGTAATGAGGAAATGAATGATTTGCAAACAAAAAGCATTTTCAGTGGATTAAAATCAAAAATATTTGTGCTAAATCTGTGTTATGTAAATTTGGTTTGTACATCTATCAATGTAAAACCGATCACCTCAGGCTGTAGTTCAACACAGTCAGAAAAATCAGCATCAGAAGAGAGATCTTCTGCATTCCTTGGCCGAAGCCTGATAGCTACTCTAACTCTTTCCAGCTCTGCAGTAAGACCACACCCAAAATCTTGTGATTAAATTTCAATTATCCGAGGAACAGAACAGATGAAGGTTCCTACAGTTGCTGCTGCATCTAATGTACTTAAGAGCAACAAAACAGAAAAGGAAAAAGGAAAAAGGAAAAAAGGAGAGAGAGAGATTAGGGAGACAAGGAAGATCTGCCACAAGAAATCTCTGTCTCTCCTTTCCTCCAACAAAGGCTATTTGCATCACATGCATTAAAGTGATGAGATTACTGTAATTGCATGTGTGGAACAGTCACAAGAAATCTATGTTTCTCCTTTCCTCCAACCAAGGCTATTTGCATCACAGGCATTAAAGTGCTGAGATTACTGTAATTGCATATGTGGAGCAGTCGAGCACTCTTCTGCATGACTGCAGCACCTTGTAGGTTGAATTTGCAATCTTCTTGGCCCTGATACTCCCATAAGTGTCTTTCAAGTTTCAATTCTGATAGGCAGCTATATTCATCACTTAGGCACTAGGAACATTCATTGCAAGCATAAACTCTTCCTGCCCTCATACATCTGCTCAGGCAGCCATGCAATTTGTGTCAGGCAATTTCACCATCCATGTGAGGCAGCTGTCATGATCTATGTCACTGAGCAATGCTTGCTGCATTGTTCTTCAGACACCTGTGCCTCCCCACAAGTGATTGAGTGCCATTCATGATTTGCATCCTGCAATTGCCAGTACCTATGCTAACCAATTACATTGCAGAATGCAAAACTTATGACATGTCGCTAAACTTTCTAATGCAAGAAACCATCTCAATTGGGGCCCACAAGATGGCACACACCCAAATTTTGTGGGAGGCTCTACAAAACATCACTGGTATCAATTAGTGGCACCTCACCTATGATCACCATGTGCAATCAATTACATTGCAGAATGCAAAACTTATGACATGTCACTAAACTTTCTAATGCAAGAAACCATCTCAATTGGGGCCCACAAGATGGCACACAACCAAATTTTGTGGAAGGCTCTACAAAACATCACTGGTATCAATTAGTGGCACCTCACCTATGATCACCATTTGCCATGTTTTCATTAGCTGCTCAATGCGAAATTTCACACTTTGATCGGCCAGTTACCAATTAGCCCTCACGCTTTGATTGGATCTTTCAACAATCTTTTGAATACCAGCGTAATTTTTGGTCTCCCCTGGACTTTGGAGATGAAAGAAAGATATGCTCCAATAGCACATTACCAAACACGCGTGTGATTTTCTCCAACATTAGACACTACGGGTTTAAATGATAAATTACAAGTGATGGTAACTTAATTCAACTAAATATCAATAGAGGAAATTCCACATCGGCTTTTCATACTCGAAATGTAGCTTACCCAAATTGCTTGCAACTTGCAAGTTCAATCAGCAATGAAAATGGGGTGGGTGCCTGCATACCAGTCTTTTCCTTCATACCAAGAGGTGAAATAGAAATCCATTCCAGAGGACATTCAAACACGCTATCCATGCATCTCAAACCAAGCAAACGCGAACTTCAGAAGTAAGGGAGGTGGGGATAACAGAAATTTTTCAAGACAGAAAGAAAGTGTCTTTCTACAGAAAGAGACGGTTTTTCAACACTAGCAATCCACGTTCATCATCCTGCTGCCTCTGGATGAATGTTTACGGATAGAGACGGACGAGATTTTCCCACAATGCAGAGAAAATCATCCGCCAATGCAAGCCCGACCTTCCGGAGAAAAGCTCTGCATGATGGAATAGCTTCTCGGAGAGAGAGAAAGAGAAAATACCAGCGTCGACATCGTCGTTGTGGGAAGTTCTCGAGGCAGATGGGAGAGTGCGCCTGGAGGTGGCGGACTTGGATGACCGAGGCCTCAGCTGCGGTGGTGGAATCGGTCTTTCAGAGCGGAGCGACGAACGGAACGCAGAACTACTGGAGGCCATTCCTCTCTAACCAGAGAGAGAGAGGAAGAAAAGAAGAGGGATTGGAAAGGAAGAATGAAGAAAGAGAGGA
>JAYJMB010062421.1:0-26126 GCA_036873735.1 Pouteria campechiana | reverse complement strand
CACTCCAATTGACTCCTAAATCAAAATATGAGAATAATGAGTATATTTAGGAATCAAATAGGTGCAAAAGATGAATTATTAGGAGAATAAAATATGACATTTTGCATTCTCATCACATACCTTAGTGAGAATTGGTTATTTTTGGTTCATCACCATGGAGGACATCATATTCATTTACTTGGCAAGATTCGACGTCTGCATAGAAAGCTCAATGTTAGAATTCAATTCATACATTCCTCTGGACTTTCCTCTAACACTCATCTGTTGTGAGTTTGCTCCAAGCATCTCATACAATTCATATGCCTCCAATCTATTCATCTTCTTTGAAATCACAACTCAATAAAAAGAAAGAAAATCAAACAAATAAAAGTCCTAAACACAATACAACCCTAAAATAGAAAATTGTAACTAAATTAATCAAATTAATTTGGAACCATTCCCCGACAATGGTGCTAAAAACTTGATGGCTCAAATTATGATTCCTCGTAAGTGTATGGACGTATAGCAATATAGTGTGCAATGTAAGGGTTGATCCCATAGAGAATGGTCAAAGTGACTTAATTAATTTTGGTTACCAAAATGTCTTAACCTTAAAAAGAATGTATTTATAACTAAACAGATTTGGAGTAAAGTTTGGTATAATTTTAAATTTTTAGAAACTCAATGGAATGAAAGTAAATCAATGGCTAAATATAGTGCAGAGAGATTAGCAAGATGCAAAAGTCTAGGGGTCAGATTTCACCACAAGATGATACCCCTTTGCCAATGGAATATTAGATTTAATGCCTCACTTGGATTCATTCTTTCAAAAGTAAGATTATTACTATTAGGTGTGCAGGTTCAAATCAAGTTTTTTCACTTATTTCAATTACCTATGGTGTGTAGCATAATTGAGGTGAAAACCCATTAAGCTAAAGAATATAAGAAGCAAAATAGTATGGTTTAGCATATGGTGTATATCTTAACTATCTATCCTTCTCATTCAAGGGAGCTTATGGTTTAGCATATGGTGTCTACCTTAATCACACTTTGATAATTAATCTAACTTATAATATTGGTGATCAAGCAATAAAACAAGTCAAATCATTGCAACTAACATCATGAATGAAACAAAATTATATACCATTAATAATATCCAACAATCTATAATAAAGAGTATCAAAAAGGATTATATCTTCACCCTAGAAAAACAGATTTAGTTCATAAGAGAAAATAAAACAACTCCCTTAGAAAAGATGATCACAATGAAGAACATCTTCTCTCCTTCTTCTTTCTTGCTTGCAATCTTTTCTTCTTCTCCATAAGAAAACTCCAAGAAAATTGGCCTCCAACCCTTAGAGAAAAAATCCCTAAACAAAAGTGAGAAGAACCCCCAAAAAAACCCTAACTTTTCCCTTAAAAACCCCTCCAGCTACACACCTAGAAAAATCACAAAAATAGCAGCCGCAGCTAGCGGCGCCAATGCCGGCTTGCTATTTGTCAGAGATACTCTCTATTTTACCATAAATTCCTTTTATGAACTCAAAATTACACCATTATTTTATCATTGGATAGTTAATTTGAAGGAATACTACTTTTATGTTGATCATGTTGTCTGAATAGTTCATCTTCTATGAGTAGTGGGCCCTCAAAGTGACATTCTGTCATCCAAAATTTTTGTCAGCAGAATTGAAGTCTAAGATAGTTGTAGTGTTTTGGTCATAACTTCAATGTTTCAAATCCAAATCCTATGCTTCTTTATTTATTTGATAGATAACTTCAAGATATTTTGGATACTTGAGTTGAATCCATCTCAATTGGTACCAACAAATGTGTCAAAGTAGTGCTTTGTTTTCACATTCAACTTCTTCAATTTGTAATCTTCATTTTTCAGCCATTTGTTCATAATCCAAACTCCATTGCTTTGCTCCTTTCTTCACCTTAATGTCTTTCATAATTTCTTCCACTTATTATACTTAATTATCTACAAATAAGCATCCTAAATCAATATAGAATTTACTTATCAAGTAATAACCAATTTAAGTGCAAATTTATTGAAATCCACTACATTTATATCAAAAGAGGATCCAAAACATATGTGAATTAGGTAATAAAACATGGTCTATTATGTGCTCATTACTATTGATATAAATAATTTCAACTTTATCTAGATGATCAGAAAATATGGAATTGAATAACAAATACAAAGGATAGGCTTTGAATTGAATAAATCAAGATATGAATACTCTAGAGGATTGATTTCATTTATGCTTCATTCATGATATTTTCATCTTATTCTAGGTTGATAATTTCATTGGTTTATAAATCAAGAATGCAATAACCCTCTACTCCCTCTCCGGAGCCCCAAGTCAAGTATCTATTCCTAAAATTCTAATTTTGATGTCCCTATAAAAATTAGAACATTAGGAATGCATTAAGATCTAGGATTCTCTGCAATGATTTCACAAAACCTATAAAACTAGGCTTTTATATTAACATTGGTACATGTAACACTATACTAAGCATGGGTGCCCAAATTACTGCCAGCAATGGTGGCTTCAATGTGATGTGGCACTAGCCTAGGTTGTTGCCCACTTGCTGCTACTTTTTGCTTGTTCCACTTAATCCTTCCTTTAGTCTTTCAAATGCACTTTTCTTTTCTTTGATTTTGCTCTATTGCTTCCCACTTTCCATTCAACCTAGAAAAATGTATAAAAACACATGAGTAACAGATGAAATTCTCAAGAATTTACAAATAATCAAGCTTGAATAATATGAGATATAAGTGAATAAAATTCACTTATCACCTATTCTTAGGGAGTCATTGAAGATGTGTTGGTCAAGGTGGACAAGTTCATCTTTTTGATGGATTTCATAGTATTGGATATGGAGGAAGATCACAAAGTGCCTCTGATTTTTTAAAGGTCATTTCAAGTAACTGGAAGAGCATTGATTGACATTCAGCATGGTGAATTAACCCTAAGGCTTAATGAGGATGAGGTGAGGTTTAATATTTACCATGCATTAGATTGTCCAGTTGAGAAAAATACCTGCAAATAGATTGAAGTTTTGAATAATGAATGTGTAACTTGTGCTGTAACTGATAAATGTGCTCAAGATCTATTAGAAACCTACATTGAAGTTTTCATCAGTCAAGATATCATAGGTATAAGTGAAGATATGGAGCAAGTCATGGTGTTAGATACATCATCGAAAGGAAAAGTTTGTACCAAAGTAGAAACACTTGAAGAAAAATCATTGGTAGAAGAACTAAAAGATGCATCTGAATTGAAGAAATCGTCCACATCTCTAAGGAATGCATTTTGTAGTGATGAATTATTCTTATTGATGATTACTTCTTTTTCTTTTTAAGGTGTGGAGGAAGATGAGCTACTTTGAATCCATGACTAAGAAATGAAATACAAAACCTTCAAGGGAATGAGGTGTACTTTGGGATCAAGGTGGTGGATGGAATCATTGAAAAGTTCTTAAAAGAGAATGTAGACAATGTTGAAGGAGTCAAGCATGATTATCAACTGGGTATATCAAGAAAAGTCCACCAATCAGTATCCAAATTCAAAGAACTGGTGCATCACAAAGCAAAAATCAATTCAGAAGAATGAGAATATAAGAGTCAAGATGATGACTATAAACAAATTACTTATTGGGAGGTAACCTAAGTCCTTGAATTTTCGTTTATTTACAATTCTTAGATTGGTGGTGGACCTTATATTATTGTTTGAAGCATTCCATTTATAATAACTGCATTAGTTTAGTTTTATTCTTAGGTTATCAAGTTTACATTAGTTTATTTACTCATTATCATGTTTGACAAGAAGAAGATTTGTGATTGAAGGCTTATGGACTAAGGAAAATGACACCGTAAGCAAGGAACTAGCAATTAGCAAGGAGGGCAACAGTACTAGTGCCACAGTTCCCAAATCCAAAGTCGTGGTGCTTGTTTGATGATTAAAAGGCATTCACGACCAGTAGATCCGATGCCATGGTGCCTATTTCACTTTCAAAAGGCACATGGTTCATGCATCCCTTCTTGCCCTTTCTCACCATTCACACTCCTTACTCCATTTGTCCCCTCTATTCCTAGCAACCCTCCTCCAAACATCACAACTCCTCACACCATCCCTCCTTCTCCAAACACCACATCTTTCCAACTCTAATCCCCACCTAATCATCATCACCAATTCATCAAAGCATCTAAATCACACCCACCATTCCTCTTCGATGGCCATTCTCAAGGTTGGACTCCAAGGTTGGAGAAGAAACTTCTTGGAGTCAGGTGGAAACAGTCTCTTTGTGCTTTATTTTCTTCATTGCAATGTTTTTGTTGGGATTTCATTGAAGTAGAGCAGGATTTATGTGTTGGGAGTAAACTTCTTCATTGCACACATTATGTGTTCGGGAAATTGCCTGAACCAAACTGAGTGTGTGGCATTGGTGGAATTAGTTGTGCATTTGGAAGATTCCTTTGTAATAATTGTTCAAGTGGAGTTGTGTGGAAATTGCTATGGTAGGGTGATGCAATTGGAAACTACTTTTGAGGCGACATTGAAGAGGATTCATAGTGCATCTTAGATGTTTGTGGAATTTCTTCAGTGAAGCAAAACAACTGTTTTACAAGTTTGGGGGAGGGGGTGTCTATTTGTCTATTGAGTAATTATTGCTGGAAGGGGGGATTGTTTAGTATTGAAGGACTCAGAATTACATTGATAGTGTACTTGTTTTTTACATACATCGTGCCTCCAACAAAGTCCACAACCGCTGGTTTGTCCAAGAGAAAGTAGGGTGGGGACTTTGACCCGCAGATTGAGCTAACGTTTGTCAATGACAAGGCAGCAAAAAAGTTCCAAAAATTGATTATTGGAAGGAAATGCATTCCTAAAAGGGGATTTTGTTCTCTTGCTAGGATATTGATGATCTTATCAAAGATAAAAACTGGGAGCAGTTTACAACCCAACTAGGTGCAACTTTAATTCCAGTCATTCGAGAGTTCTACGATAAAGCACGAGAACAACATTTAGCCGATCTAAAGAGATTGATAGTGTTTACCAGGGGCAAGATGGTGTCATATGATCAATTATTGTGATATCCCACATTGCCTGGGTGAGGGAAGGAGTCCTAGGCTAAATATGTGAGGCTCGGTTGCAAAGGTATCACCCGTTTTGGGCGGGTGAAGGACAGGCCCGAAGCTGCTGGTGAGGTTCCTGTTAAGGATGCACTGTGCGCCAGAAGGGACAAATCTATGAGTCTGGTGAGGTTCCTGGTAAGGATGCACTAGGCAAAGCAGACAATATGTGCTAGAGCGCCGAGTCATTATAATTGGTATTAAAGCCGACTCCCAACAGTCTACAGAGGTGTGTGCCATGAGGACATGGCAGCCCTGAGGAGGGGTGGATGTGATATCCCACATCGCCTAGGTGAGGGAGGGAGTCCTGGGCTAAATATGTGAGGCTCGGTTGCAAAGGTGTCACCCATTTTGGGCCGGTGAAGGACGGGCCCGGAAGTGCTGGTAAGGTTCCTGTTAAGGATGCACTGTGCTCCAGAAGGGACAAATCCATGAGTTTGGTGAGGTTCTTGGTAAGGATGCACTGGGCAAAGTGAACAATATGTGCTGGAGCGCTGGGTCGTTACAGTTGGTATCAGAGCCGATTCCCAACAGTCTACGGGGGTGTGTGCCATGAGGACATGGCAGCCCTGAGGAGGGGTGGATGTGAAATCCCACATCGCCTGGGTGAGGGAGGGAGTCTCGGGCTAAATATATGAGGCTCGATTGCAAAGGTGTCACCCATTTTGGGTAGGTGAAGGATGGACCCGAAGGTGCTGGTGAGGTTCCTGTTAAGGATGCACTGTGCACCAGAAGGGACAAATTCGTGAGTCTGGTGAGGTTCCTTGTAAGGATGCACTAGGCAAAGCGGACAATACATGCCGGAGAGCTGGGTTATTACAATTCTCTATCAATTGGATTTACAACCTAGAAGACATTGAGAAGGATGAATACTCAGCCTAGGTAGAGCAAGGGCCGGATTATGATACTGTTATCAATTTCCTTACCAAAATAGGGACCTAGTGGAAGCAAAAGAATGACAAGGTATTCAATTTTCCTAGAGGGCAACTAAAGACTATGAGTCAGGCATGGCACTACTTCATTTCTACAAAGTTGTTGCCAATAAATAATTTCTTTGATGTCTCTAGAGAAAGCGCAATCCTCAATTACACTATTCAGAATGGGATGTCAATTAATGTGGAAAAAGTGATAGAATGCTCCATCATTTCTTTTATTATGGAACAAATAATGGGCGGTCTAGGACATCCCTCACTCATCTATGACCTATAGGTAGGGGTACCTACAAGTCATTCTTATAAGTCCATTCAAGGAGATCTAGCATCCCTGGCCACTGATTACGCATGCAGTGCTTCAATTTTTTACAAACAAGGTGGCATAAGAGAGGATGCCGGTATGTCTTCTACACCTACTTCTTCCTAGCAGTAATAGGATGTTCCCTCTTCTTGTGGACCTAAATGAGGCTGATCTGCATAATCAGATTGAAGAAATGAGGAAGTCGACTCAAAGATGTTAGGCATCCATGACCCAGAGAGTCCGATCAGATGGTGGTAGACCACCGACAACAGTTTAGCTTCATCGTGGACTACACCAATGCATTAAATGCCATGTTCTAGAGTTGCAGCATGTCCCAAGGAGCCAGCTCTGTGGTCTTTCCCACTCCAACCATTTTTACACCATACCTCCCACTTTTAGAAACTGAGAAATCAGAAAAGGATGCGGATGACAAATGACATATCTATTAGGGAAGTGCTCATTCTAATTGCCTTTATTAAACATTGAGGGCAACGTTTGTTTTTAATGGGGTGAGGTCTTATTTGTGTTTTATTGATCTTAGTTGTGTGTTTTGTTTATCCAATTTGTGTGTGTTTTGTGTCAGTACTTCTATTTAGTTCTTTGTTTGATTGTGGTTATGTGTTAGTTTGTGAAAAATGTGAAAAAATTATTTTGAGCATTGATTAGGGTTATTGTAGAATACCAATGGTATGTAAAAGATTTATAACAATGGCAAGGAGCAAAATGATGGATGTCACTATTGTCTGTGTGCTTGACTTGAATTCTTGTCTAATTTGCCTTAGACTCCTTAAACAGTTGATCATGTAGCCATTTCTTTTTGAATTCATTGAGTACTTAGAGATAGTTTACGTGATTAAGTATGCATAATTCAATTTGGACTCTAAAACTAGTTTCAATTATCATTTGAGACTACAATTAGGTGACATTTCACTGAGAAAACGATATAGGCATTTCTTGATTAGTTTGAGCTTTTCTAGCTAACTGCCTATGTTATTATTGCTAGTGTCTCCATTGATCTTTATTGAAAGAATTTTCTTCCTTTTGCCTTATCATCCTTACCTGGTAAAGCTGAAAAACTATGTTAACCCATCAAGAGAAATACTATTTACACATGGTTGTGAAAAAATGTATGAGAGACGAAAAAGGAAAATAAGTTTGGGGAGATAGAAAAATGAAATGCGAAAAGAAAAAAGGAAAGACTTAATAAGAATTCCACCTTTAATTAGGGGGATCACATCCTAAAAGAATTTCAAAGAAAATAAGCTTGTGGGTGTGATAGTAATACAACCCAAAAAAAAAATAAAAGAAAAATAAAAATGAGAATGAAAAGAGAAAAAAATCAAGTGCACATCTGTGTATTATCTCTTACTTGTGAATTCTATTTCCTTTTCTTTGTTAGCTAAGCCCAAGGCCTCATTACAAAAACAACAAGGCCTATTGATTCTCAATGAAGTGTTTACTTAGATGACTAGAGACTGATGAGCAAAATGAGCATATGTAGTTTGAACTGAACATGTCTTATTTGGTTGCATAAATTTATTTGAGTAAGAAGTGATTTGGATTGGAATGACTATAACTTTTGCACATACATTAGGAGTCGAAGTTAGATAAGATGATGTTCAGGTTGAAATTTGAGATGTGGATGATATTTCAACATTTTCTTCTAAGCTAAGATAATTTTATTGAGGTCTTATGATGATGATTTGATCAATGTAGTGTTTGTGTTTCTTTTTAAAGTTTATTCTTTGTGTTTTGCTCTAGGATGAGAAAATGAGTAAGTTTAGGGGTATTTGATAAGTGAATTTTATCCACTTATATCTCATATTGTTCAAGCTTGTTTATTTGTTAATTTGTGAGAAATTTAGATGCATTTCATGTGTTTTTATTGGTTTTTCTAAGTGCATTGGAGGGAGGAAGAATAAAGACAAACCAAAGAAAAATGAAGTTGTGAAGGAGAGAAATGGAGCAAGCAAGAGAGAAAAAAAAGTGGGCAACAACATAGGCACCACGATGCCCAACTCAACCAGAGACACCCATTTACAGGCAGAGAATGGGCGTTGAGGTGCCCAAACTAGTGTTGCAGTGCCACCACTTGCTATAGTGCTCGCATGTCAACTTGATATAAAAGGCTAGTTTTTCTTAGGGCAAAGGGGGTAGACATTATTGTGGGAATTTTGGCTAGGTTTTTGCAGAGCTTTTTGAGGGTTTTTGGAAAGATTTGAAGAGAAGAGGATTGGGTTTTGAAGATCAAGTGGACAAAGCTCAATTTAAAGGAGAAGAAGACAAGCTGAAAGGGGAAGACATTGGTTTTCTTTGTTTTTGATTGCTTTCTTTCCTTGTAATTGTGGAATAAATTTTGGGATTTGAACTATAATGATGTTGAACTATTATTTGCTTGATTTATTACACATCATGAGTAGCTAATTTTTCCCTTTCTAGAGGAGAGATGGACTATTTTGGAATTCATAGTATAATCAATGAATTACTTGATTGATCTAGCAATTAGTTTATTTATGATGTCTTATGGTTAACGCTTTCAATTTACTGGTTATTTATTGAATGATCAAATATTTAGGATTTGACACTCAAGTGGGGTAACTCTGAATAAAATATAGGCATCACAACATTTAATCATAAATGATTCAGGAGAGCTTCTTGGTTTAATGAAATTATTTAAAGAGAATCATAGATCTTAATGCATCCCTAATATTCTGATTTTTATAGGGAGATCAAAATTAGAATTTTGGGAATAGATACTTGACTCAACACTCGGGAGAGGAGCTAAGTGAATTAGGATTCTTGATTTATAAACCAATGAAATGATCAACTTGGAATTAGTTGAAAACACCATGAATGAAGAATAAATGAAATCAATCCTCTAGAGTTTTCATACCTTGATTTATTCTATTCAAAGTTTGTCTATTTTATTTATTATTCAATTCTTTATTTCTTAGCTATGTAGATAAAGTTAGAATTATTCATAATAATAGTTAGTGATTAATTAATATACACAATCCCTATGCGTATGTCACTCTCTCACTATTATATTACAAAAAGTTGGCACCATATACTTGTGATTAGTTAGCAGCGATTAACACACTAGGTAAATTCTAACCCTAAACTTTCTATGCAAATGTTAGGGCTAGAGAAGTAGGTGAAAATGATTTGCTCTATGATGATAAATTTGAAACCATGTATTCTTGTTGAGGTATGTTCAATTTGTGACATTGTTGGTCACTCACACAATGCTTCTCCTTCTAGTGAAAATTTTTCCGGTGTTTCAAAGCAAACAAATGCAATGATCTTTTATAACCAGTGACTGCATAATGACCCATATTCAAATAGCTACAATCCTAGTTGGTGATATCATCCAAACTTTTCATGGAACAATAATCACAATTAGAATCAAGAAGGAACATCATTTCAACCTAAGAAGCCTACTCTTGAGGAAACTATGCAAAGTTTTGTCTAAGTAATTGAAACAAGATTCTAGAACATGGAGGCATCTATAAAGAATATAAAGATGCAGTTGGGGTAGATTGTAGATATTGTGTAGAGTCACACTCCAGCAAAGTTACCAAGCTAGCTAGAGCAAATGAAACAATCATGACATTGAGAAATGGAAAGGTAATAGATAACAAAGTTGGTAATGAAATTGATGAAACTCGTGCTTCTACAAGAACTAACAAGGAGAAGGAAAAGTCAAAGGAGGAGGTGAATGCAAGGAGGGTTGTGTTTCCAATTCGTGTCACTCTAGTCAATTACAAACCACCATCACTGAATGATCCCTTAGTCCCTTTTCTAGGACAATTGAAGCAAAACAAAATAGATAAGTCATTTTTTGACATCTATGATATTCTTTCTAAAGTTAGTGACAAGTTAACCTTGCTCAACATGATTAGGAATATGCCAGCTTATGCCAAGCTTTTGAAGGAATTAAGCTCAAGGAAGCATAAGTATGAGCCACATGAAAAGGTAATAGTCTCAGAAGCTGCCAATGTATTTTTATAGACAAATCTCCCTCCAAAACTAAAATATCTAGGTAGTTTCAATATCACGATTATAGTTGGGGATGAGAATATGGTAAAGGTAATGTTGAAGTTAAGGGTTAATATCAATTTGATGCCTTATTTTGTGTACTTACAACTTGGTTTTGGAGGTTTGAAACCTACTATTATGTCTCTATAGCTTGTAGATAAATTAGTGAAATATTAGAGGCATTATAAAGGACATTTTAGTTCAGATTGATAAACTGATTTTTCCTAAAAATTTTGTTGTACTTGATATAGAGAGGCAAGTGATTCCAGAAAGAGAGGTGGTCATTCTTCTGAGGCGCCCATTCATGGTTACAACAAAGAAAATCGTAGATGTGTAGAATAGGAAATTGAAAATGACTATTTTGAATGAGACTGTGGAGTTTTCTATTTATATCTCTTTAGCCTTACCTTCATATCTTAGCAGTTGTTTTTAGATTGATAACTTGGACTCACTTGTATTATCTACTTTTGTGCAGCAGGAAACTGAAGATAAATTGGAGTTGGTTCTTACCATTGATGAATTTATTGAGGAAGATAAAGAAATCCAAAAGTTAAAAGAAGAACTGGATGGTGTAGAGAAAGTTAGAGAAGATGAAATTACCAAGGAAGGGTTAACTCATTTTAACCCCAAACTAGCACCATCAATTGTCACCCCACCAAAACTGAAATTGAAGCAACTGCCAAAGAATTTAAAGTATATATTTCTTGATGAAAATGATACTCTTCCAGTAATAATTGCTACAAACTTATCTGCTGATGAATAAAAAAAGTTGTTGAATGTTTTGAGAGAGCACAAGGAGGTTATAGGCTAGACATTAACTGACATCGAAAGAATTAGCCCAACTATTTGCATCACAAGATTCTGTTGGAGGATGATGCAAAGCCTTCAAGGGAGGCTAAGAGATCACTTAACCCACACATGCAGGAAGCTATTACAGCTAAAGTGATCAAGTTGCTTGATTCAAGTATTATCTACTCAATCTTTGATAGGAGATGGGTAAGTCCAGTTCATGTGGTACCGAAGAAAGTAGGTATTTTTGTAGTTAAAAATGATAATAATGAGTTGGTACCAATGAGAATGATAACAAGGTGGAGGATGTGCATAGACTACCATAAATTCAATGAAGCCACAAGAAAGGATTATTTTCCTCTCCCTTTTATTAATCAAATACTTGAGCAATTAGCAGGACATGCTTACTACTATTTTTGGGATGACTTCTTAGGTTACAATCAAGTTCCTATCTAGAAGACTAGGAAAAGACAACATTCACCTACCCGTTTGAAACTTTTGCTTATCAGAGAATGCCATTCGATCTCTACAATACCCCTACAACCTTTCAAAGGTGCATGATGTAAATTTTTTCTGATATGATTGAAAGGTTTATTGAGGTATTTATGGATAATTTCTCTATCTTTAGTGACTCATTTGATAATTACCTTGATAACATGAAATTGGTGCTTAGAAGGTGTGTTGAAATTAACTTAACATTAAACTGGGAGAAGTGTCATCTCTTAGTTAAGCAAGGAATTATGCTGGGACATATTGTTTCTAGTAGAGGCATTGAAGTGGACAAAGCAAAAATTGATGTAATTGTTAAGTTGCCTCCCCCAACTTCAATTATGGGAGTAGGGAGTTTTCTTGGTCATGTAGGTTTCTATAGACTGTTCATAAAGGACTTTTCAAAATTTTGTAGACCATTGTGTAACTTGTTGGCAAAAGATGTGACTTTATGCTTTGATGATGAGTGACTTGTTGCTTTTAATATCTTGAAAGAAAAACTCACTTGTGCTCCAATCTCACATCCATTTGAGCTTATGTATGATGCATCTTATTTTGTTATTGGTGCTATTTTAGGACAAAGAATAGATAAATTGTCTCACATGATTCATTATGCAATAGGATTTTGAATGAAGCATAATTGAATTATTCTACTATCGAAAAAAATTGCTGGCAATTGTGTTTGCTTTAGAAAAATTTTGTTCATACTTGATTGGTTCTAAGGTAATTATCTATTCTGATCATTCTGCATTGAAATATTTGCTGACTAAGAAAGATGCCAAGCTTGGATTGATCAAGTGGGTCTTACTGCTATAAGAATTTGACTTGACAATCAAGGATAAGAAAGGAATAAAAAATGTTGTAACTTATCACCTATCCAAATTGATAGAAGGAATTAACTTTGAGCAAGGAAAAGATAAAGAAATCACTCCCATCAATGAGATTTTCTCTAATGAACAACTATTTTCTACGCAGGAAAGAGAACCTTGGTATGCTCACATTGTCAACTATTTAATTAAATGGGTTTTTAATATAAATCTGAATTCATAGGTAAAAAAGAGTTGTTGTCTATGGCAAAACACTACTTTTACAATGATCTAATTCTGTTCTATGTTCAGATCAAATCATTAGATGATGTGTGTCTGACAATGAACAATAAAGCATTTTGAGTCACTACAACACATTTAGCTATGGAGGGAATTTTAGAGGAAAGAAGACTACTCTCAAGGTATTCAAATCTAGTTTCTACTGGCTAACTATTTTCAAAGATGCTCATAACTTTTATGCAAAGTGTGATAGGTGTTAGAGACAAGGTAACATTGGGAAGAGAGATGAAATGCTACTCACAAGTAATCAATTGTTGAACTATTTGATGTATGGGGCATTGATTTCATGTGCCCATTCCCACCATCTAATGGGAACATCTATATTCTACTTGCTATTGATTATGTGTCTAAGTGGATTTAGGCAATGGCCACAAAAACTAATGATGCTAATGTTGTACTTGGATTTTGAAAGAAAGAAATTTTTACCAGGTTTGGCACTCCAAGAGCAATCATTAGTGATAGAGGTACTCATTTTTGCAATAAGATGTTTGCAGCTCTGTTGAAAAAGTACAACATCACTCATCAAGTGGAAACAACTTATCATCCACAAACTTCTCGATAAGTTGAAGTCAGCAACTGACAGATCAAAGTAATTTTGGAGAAGATAGTGAACACTCCAAAGAAAGATTGGGCAATGAAGCTGAATGATGCTCTTTAGGCATTTAGAACTACATTCAAGACCCTAATTGGAATGAGTCCTTATAGGCTTGTCTTTAGTAAGGCATGCCATTTACTTGTGGAGTTAGAATACAAAGTGATGGTCAAATTATAATTCCTCACAAGTGCACAAGTGTATAGCAGTACAGAGTGCAAAGCAAGGGTCAATCCCATAGAGAACTGTCAAACTAATTTAATTATGTCTAGTTACTAAAACTAAGTTGTCTTGAATCAATAAGATAAATTAAAGACTAAGTGAATAAAAGTGTAATGTAATATGACACAAAATAATGATAATGAGTAATGTAAAAGAGAATTTAGGTCGCAAGAGTCTAGGGATCTGACTTCACCACTTAATGATATTCAGTATTGTTGAGATGTTGGTGTCAATTTAGCATCTTGGGTGTCTTCTATCAATTGTATGATTATTGCCATTAGGCATTTGGGTTAAATCAAGTATTTTCTCTCATTCTAGTTACCTATAGTGTGAAGTATAATTGAGATTGAAAACTCATGAAGATCTAAAGAACTTAATAAACCAAGTATAATAGCTTTCCATATGGCATCAACCTTGACCATCTACTCATTCATTCAAGAGAGCATAGTACATAGTTTAGCATATGACATTTACCTTAACATATATTAAAAGATAATCAAGCTAATTCACATAATTGGTGATTAGGCAATTAGATAAATCAAATGATTACATTTAGCATAATGAATGAAACAAGATGATATTGAATTGAAAAATCAATAATCTCTATTAACAATGAATATCAATGAGGGCTACATCTTCTCCCTAGAAAAAGAAAATTAGTTCATAATAAAAATTGAAAGAAAAATCTTTAAAATATACATGATTGCAAAACTCAAAATCTCCCTTGCTCCCCTTGCTTCTCACATACACGACTCTCTGTGTTGAACTGCGTTTGTTTTCTTTTCTCTATCCTAGACATCCTCAAATAACCCAAGCAGCTCGATTTTAGTAGAACTCCTCCACGAATTGTAATTCCTTTATGCATAAAGATCCTCTTCTAAGAATAACTTAGCCTTTCCACACAAAAAGATAGCTTCCATAAATAAAAATAAGAGTTCCAAAATAGACATAATTGTTGCACAACTGGTGTCCAAAGATGTCTTTCAAAAATTGCAACAGCTTATGCATTCCAGAATTCTAAAGATTTTAGTAACTTATGTGGAGGAATTTTCTTCCAAAGGTAACTCAAATAATTGTAAGTGCTAATCATTGTGGGACCCAATTACTAAAAATATATTATTGATTTCTAAAATCATAGTTTGGACAGCAGCATCACATTTAACATATCTGAAATTTCCATGTTTTGCACCTATGTTTCATTCAAGATGTTTTCTGCATTTATCTAAAAATTCTACTTTGTCTTAGGTTAGTTTAAGACAAAGGTTTGCTTTTTGAACTTCATCTCAAACAAAGTTGCTTTGTCTCAAGTAAGTTTTAGATCAATTTACTTTGTCTAAGACAAAGTTCTACATTCAACAATTTGTCCAAGAACAATTCACTTTGTCTTAAGTTAGTAGCTGGACAAAGTAGTTCTGGAGTAGTTTTAGTATTTTGATCATAACTTTCTTGAATGAACTCTGAATTACACAATTCTTAATACATTGGATAGATAATTTCAAGGGATACAACATTTGTGTTGATCACTTTTGAATCAGCCTCCTTCATGAGTTGTGGGCCCTCAAAGTGATGCCTCTTACTTCAAATGAACTAGCAACACATGTGAAGCTCTGGAGATAGTTGCACTATTTTAGCCATAACTTTCTCAAATGAGCTTAGAATCATATAATTATTGATGTATTGGAAATATAAGAACAAGGGATAAAACTTTCATTTTGAATATATTTCCAATTCTACTTCATCAATGCCCAAAATTTCTTAAAAGATGCCTTTTGTAATCCTCAGCTTCATTTTATAGATTTTTATGTCTACAACATAGACAAACTCTGTTAAGTTTTTATGTCTACAACATAGACAAACTTAGTTAAGTGCAATATTCACTTGAATGTCAATATAAACCACTGAAAACACATTAAAAGAGGATCATAAATATATTAATTTTAGGATCTTAAGAAGGTAAATTTTGATCTATAGAAGGCAAGTTAAGAAAGAAAGCTTCAGTTGAATGAATTAGAGGAGATGAGAGATGAAGCTTATGAAAACATGAAGAGTTACAAGGAACGAACAAAGAGATATCATGGTCAAATCATTCAAAGATGCATTAAACCTAGGATGGAAGTATTGTTGTATGACTCACGATTGCATCTATTTCCTGGAAAATTGCACTCATGGTGGTTTGGACCATTTCTGGTAACACAAGTGTTTTCGCATGATGTTGTTGAGTTGAAGAACTTACAAACTAGACACAAGTTCAAGGTCAAAGGTCATCGGATAAAGAGATATGTGAGAGATGTCATGCCATTGCAAATGAGTGAAGTTATTGGATTTTAGAGACCAGGATGAAGGAATTCATCTTACATAGAGGTTAAATAAAGTGCTTCTTGGGAGGTAACCCAAGTTTCTGAACTTTTATTATTTTCTTAGCATTTAGCCTAGTTGTTTGCTTATTTTCTATATTTTTCATTAGGATAGATTTTTTAAATTGGTGTTGTATTGTGTGTTTTTCAGAAGGAGGAATTCTGACTTTAGAAGAAAGGAAAAGCTTCAGAGTGACTTCAGAAGATCTTCAGAGTATGATCAAAGGGAAAAGTCCATGTTTCAGCATTTAGAGGGAACTTTAGAGTTTGAGTGATCAACTTCAAATGATTTGAACTGTGTTGTTGGATGAAGTTTAGAACCATGTTGAAATTCAAAAGCTCTGAAGTCATCAAAGCCAAATCACATTGATAGATACTTGACGAAGCATGTAGAATGAAGAAAACGTAATTTGTAATGTCATAAAATTGTTAAAAATTCTAGAGAATGCATTCACTCCAACAACTTTTAATTTTTAGAGTTTCAAAGCTTCATTAAGACCATTCCAGAGGAGATCGAATGCACAGTGATTTGAAGATGATGCCAAGACAGTTTCCTAAGGAGAGGATGAGAATGCACTTTATGTAAGTAAGCCTTTGATCTTAAACTTCTTTCATTATTTCACATTGAGGACAATGTTTAGTTTAAGTTGGGGGGTATTTTGGGATTTGCATTTAATTTTGAGCAAAATTTTTTGAATTTAGGTATAATTTTGGATAACTTAGCTAAGGAAATCTGAGAGTAATTGTCATAAAATACTTAAATTGAATAGTTTAGATTGATGGATTCTCCCTTAATGATCAGTAATCTATGCACAGTTCTAGATTGCCATTGCACATGATTTAGAAGAAAGGAAAGATATTACCTTGTAATTCAATGATTTTTGTGACAAAGTCCTTTTTTATGAAAGATGAAATTTTTATTGAGCACTTTATGTTATGATCATGCAAAATGTATGTGGATTAGTTGATAATATTATGAATTTAGTGACATATTTTGGTTGACATAAGCATGCTGGAACTTGTTTCATTGTCTCTCAAGGCAAAATTCTAGATAACATGTTAACTTAGAAATGATTTAGGCATTCTTTGATAAGTTTGAGCCTTTCAAACTAACCTAGTACATTCATGTCACTAATGTTCTTGTTGTGCCTAAATGAAAGAATGGCATATGCAAAGCATGTGAAAAACCACCATTCAACTTTTCTTTCTTTAGCCTCATCATCAAGAGGCTTTGTAACATACTGCTTTTAGGGCACTACCTAATTACAATTCAAAGGAGAATCTTACATAGAGTCTCCCCTAAATATTCAATGTCGTACCTATAAAATCATTTACATGTAACCTCACACATCAATAGTTCCATTATACACACCCACACCTTGCCCAGAATCGCAAGTCGCATTGTGATGGCAATTGCTATACACACATACATTTCACTATTATGACATGCCAATGTAATTAATTTATGGATGACTTAATATACAAATACTTTGAATCTTTTAAATTTACAACATATACACATTAAACTAATTGTTAACAAAAAGAGAATTTCAGTCAAAAATCCTCAAGCTCATAAGAGGATCACTACCTATTCCTAGTCATGAGCTCCAACCCCATGTTGGGCTTTGTCTTCTGACCTATGAAATAAAAACCATAATAAAATAGGGTGAGTCCAGGAAAACTCAGTAAATAGGCAAAGAGATAAACAATAACTTTGAATCATTAAAATAAACAGTAACAATTAAACCACTTGAAGAACCTCATCAAAACCAATATTTATGCAATTTCCTAATATACAAGGTCCACATGTCAATTATGCACATGCCTTCGTAATCCACACTCGTATTCAGTTTCATTGCCACTCATCCTCATAACCAAGGTCCATATACTTTCTTATAGTCAAGACAATTTCATTTACGCACATTCATTGTCATCATATCATTATCAAGGCTAGCCTCTTCTTATCCATACACATTCTTCATTTTCATTTCATTACTAGAACCGGCCTTTTCATCAAGGCATTCTCATTACACCTCTATAACCTCAGCTACAACTGTTGCCAGGTTCGGGACAACTCTATTGTTGGCGTATACCATACCT
This sequence comes from Pouteria campechiana, assembly GCA_036873735.1. Lineage (NCBI taxonomy): Eukaryota > Viridiplantae > Streptophyta > Magnoliopsida > Ericales > Sapotaceae > Pouteria > Pouteria campechiana. Next base: position 8,081 of record JAYJMB010062421.1, on the reverse strand, counting down.
CGCCCTCATTGCTATACAAAGAGCACCGGTTCACCACCCACATCTACTGATGGAATTGGGTATGCTCACAAATTATAAGGTAACATTGCCCAATTTTACAAATCATGGTTTCACAAGTGTCATATCATTGTCATGCCATCATAAGCATGTGCCATCAAAGGCATGTCCATTCAGGCCACCAAAGGTATATCTACACCCCATGGGTATTGTATCATATCATAACCATGCCACCCAAGCATGTTGGAACCCCACGGGTGTCATATCACATCATAACCATGCCGCCCAGGCATGACGATACCCTATGGGTATCATATCATATCATAACCATGATGCCCAAGAATGGCAACAACCCTTAGGTATCTATAATACCATGACCATGCCACCCAAGCATGGCGACACCCCATGGGTATCTATCATATCATGAACATGTTGCCCATGCATATCATTTTACATCTTTGCCACTCAAAAATGTAGATCCACACTATTTCATAAGAGTCACAATTACTAACTTTATCCATCCAAACATCCCCCATCTGACATCATATCCTATGTGTTTGTGCCACTAGGGCACTATCATGTTCATATCATCTTTATGTCACTTGAGTACTCTCATGAGTACTAACATGTTCATGTCACATTGGTGCCACATAGGCACTATCATAGCCACATTATATCCCCACACAAATGCTATTTACCATGTCCTTTTTTCTCTTTCTGAAGACTCAAAGAAATCCTATGTTAAATCCCCTTGAAGTCTCTCCCCATTGGTCATTACATCAAGAGGGTTTTGGGGCAAAACACGACAAAATGGCATCATCCTGTACTAGCGCCGCAGTGCCAAAACTTGTTGGCCGCCCACTACACTTTTTATGAAGTGGCACACGACTGATGAGCTCATATCCACCATATTTTAATATATAAATATTTTGGAGCTTCATTTTACATGATTTTATTGGATTATAACCACATTTGATTAAATATTATACTTAATGGAGTTAGTTGGAGCTTTAAGTATCAAAACATATTAAAAAATGAGCTAAAATGAAAATGGCATCACGTCAAGTCCATTTTTGATATATATAAAATGGATTTAGGAAAAGTATTAAACATAGAAGTTTTATCCCTTCAAATTACTTATCCAAAGAATAAAGATTCATAGGATTTGAAGATTAAATGTGGAATTTATGGCTAAAATACTGCATCTATCTCAAACTTTATATCTGCTAAATATGACAAAGACATCACTTGTCTATGATTTTTTTCATATATTGAGGATTATTTAGAGATATTATTGAACATGAAAGTTTGGAATTATATTTCTAATGCATCAAGAATCACATAATTTCGATATTATATGAGAAAGATATATGCAAAATAGTGGACACTATTCCTGTATCTGGTGGACAGCAATTTGGGCATCACAGCGCCAAAACTGGGGCTGCAGTGCTGGTGATGGTGCAGAATTTCAGCTCCATTTATGGCTTGGGCTTTTAAGGCACCTCAAAGAGGCCTTTTAGTATAGGCTTGTTGGACATTTTGGGGGTTCTTTTTGCGAGGGTTTTGAGGGTTTTTGGAGAGCTTTTGAAGGGAGAAGATCAAATGGAAGATAAGGAGTAAAAGATGGCATTTAAGGAGTGGAAGACAAACAAAAAAGGGGAAGACTTTGGTTTCCTTTATTTTCACTTTCTTCTTTTTTCTTATAATTATGATTTTTTTTTTGGGATTTCAATTAATGTGATGTTAAAGCATTATTTGGTTGATTCATTCAACATCATGTTTGGTTAATTTGGAAGATGAAGTTTACATGAATTTCATGGATTAATCAATTGTTTTGCTTGATTGACATTGCAATTTGGTTTATTTGTGATGTTTGGTGTTCAATGCTTTCAATTGATTGGCCATCTATTGAATGATCATGTATTTAGGGTTTAACACTCGGGAGAGGTAACCCCGAATAGGATCTAGGCATCACAACATAAAATCGTAGATGACTCAGGAGAACTTCTAGGTTTTATGAAATCTTTATAGAGAATCATAGATCTTAATGCATACCCATTATTCTAATTTTCATAGGGATATCAAAATTAGGATATTGGGAATAGATACTTAGCTTGGCACTTGGGAGAGGGTGTTAAGTGAATTGGAATTCTCGATTTATAAACCAATGCAATGGTCAATTGGTAATGAGTTGAAAACATCATGAATTAAGCATAAATGAAATCAACCATCTAGAACCTTCACACATTGATTTATTCTATTTGAAGCTGATCCATTTTATTTATACTTTAATATCCTATTTATCGGTTGTCTAGATAAAGTTGGTATTATTGATGATGATAGCTAGTGAGTAATTGGTATATCTAATCCCTATGGATATAACACTTTTTCATCACTATACTACAAAACTTGATGTCATAACTTATGATTTAATTTGCAACGAACAGCGGCTCCAAAATTTGCTCCCCATTTTTCTTCCTTTTTGCTATTTCTTTTCTTTTGAGGTTTTCTTGGGTCATTCACTTGTAGTTTACTTAACTACATTCATGCTTTTCCTTCATAAATATCAAGACAATTTCCTCCATCTCAATTGATTCATTTATGACTATTATGATCCATGCCTCTTATAACCATGTAATATAATACTATGCAATGCCACCTCAAAGCTACCAACTGAATACACATATGGTTGAATTCTAATTTCAATTTAAATACATAAGCATGCCTATTTCATCAATTAAATCATAGTGTCATATCATAAATGTCATTTAAAACCATGGGATATACTCTATCCCTTGCAAAATTTTGGGATACACTCTATCCCCATCAAATTACATGACATATCAAAATAATTTAGTTTACCACATATAACCGAATTCAATTTCCAAGCCAATACATAGAAGATATGAATTCATCATTTCAAATCATAACTCAATAAATTAAACATCATAAAAAATGCGGTGCTTGGATGCAAAATCATGGGGTGTTCACTATCCCCATCAAATTTCACATTCATGTGTATAATGAAAATAAACCTACTTACCTCTATGAAGACACTTTCACACCCCTTGCTTTCCAACTCAATAGCTTGAGCATAACTCAATCCAATCCTACACACATCACATGTGTCCCAAATGAAAGTCACAAATGTCTAAACAAGAGTTCTAACTTAATTTTATACTAATTGAAATTCATCCACCCTTTTTCAAGATATATCCTTATTTTATTACATATCCATAATACCTTGTCCAATGTTTAATTAATGGACAATTAGGGTTGTGGTAAAATCACTAAATTACACTTTGCTTTTCATAGTGTCATTTCATCGAACACCTAATATGCTGTTCATACTGTCATTTCATCAAACACTTAATGTGCATCATTTCAAATTCTCAATTCTAGCAAAGTGAAATAATTGGAATTCAATTCCAACATTACAAAATCGTTATTCCCCATGATTTACGTACAAATTAACCTCGCTACTACTTCATCATGCCGTAAAATACATACATTCTCTTCCTAACCCATTTATTCACAAACACACTACGCAGGGGCTAAGAAGTAGCTACCCAAATTCATGGACAACCATCTACAATAAGTTTCTATGGTTAAATTCCACCACTCATGCCATAATTAAACTTCCTACTCAATTTTTCATGAAAATACAAGGATAACTTTTCCAATTTCAAACCCTAACCTCATGAATTTGCAGAACCACACCCCCTTTTTAACAAAATTCACAAATTAACCTAGAGAAAACACTTACTGCTATGATTCTTCATCGATTCCACTCCCAAATCATCAATTTCTTCCTCCAATTGCAACCAAAATCTACTTTGGTGAATTTTCCAGGTTTTCCTTACTTCTTCTAGCACCCAAAGGAAGAAATTCTTACTTAAGGTTGGCAATACACACTCACCTAACCATTTCCTCCATAAAGTTTTGATGAAATAGGGTGTAAAATAAGGGCTAGAGAGAGATAGGCGTGGGAGAGGGGAAGAAGCCACATAAGTGGCTAGGGTTTGGGGGTGATGGAGCATATAAAGTTGCTCCTCCCTTGGTGCTCCGATGATGCATTCTAAGCCATGCACATGCAATCTTTCCACAACACTTTCTAGCAATCTTTTTGTAATAATCCATGCAAACAAATTCTTATTTACATGTTCTTAATCACCTTTCTCATATTTACATTAAGCTACACCTTTAATTTCTTTCCCCATTTCAATGAGCTCACATGAAAAGTTTTCACAAATTAATTATTTAAAACTTTTCCCTTATTCAAAAATTCTTGGGTGTCCCATTCCACCCCCCTTACAAAAATTTTCATCCTCAAAACTTTAAGGTTCTCATCACTTCTCCAGACTGACTCCAGTGGATTTGTACAAAATGAATCACCTTATTCCTCATTTGCCTCTTCTCTTCTCTAATATACATGATGGTTCATGGAAAACATCATGTATTCCACTCTACAATGGTAGGAATGTCACTCGATAAGCCACTCTACTAACTCACTCTAGAATCTCATAAGGGCTCATATATCTCAAATTCAATTTTCCTTTCATGCAAGATCGCACTATACCTTCCTTAGGAGACATTTTCAAGAATACTTTGTCTCCTACTTGAATTTCTAAGACACGTCTCCGTGCTGGCAATCTAAATCTTCTTTTCAATATAAACTTCTTGTCTACTATATTTGCAAGCATTTGTGGAGCAACTAATACACTTCTGTCCCCTTCATTTTAATACAAAGTGATTTACATTTTTGATCCTTGATCTAAGATCATAGATTTTTGGCACACCATGCCATCTCACCATTCCCTTGTAATAGATCCGTGTATACTTCTCAATAGTAAATATCATTTTTTGGCTCACTTCCATCCAGGAATGTTAATGGTTTGTAATAAGACACCTGGCTTGAGGCGTTCAATTTTCACCTTCTAACATATTAAACACTTAGCCATATGCCTTTAGGCCATTCCATCAATATTGTGACTTTAGATCATAGTACATTCTGGTGATTCCAAGGTGAATAGTATATGATGAATAATGTGCTTCTTCGAGTACCTTTTGTATTGTTGCAGTTTTCTTAAAATTGGTCACCTAATTTCTATATCTTAGAACATCATTCGTACATAATCACCAGTGCATGCCATACTATTCCCAAGTTTCGTACTTAGGGCATCGGCCACTACATTGGCCTTTCTTAGTTAATAATGAATATCCATGTTATATTCTTCCAACAATTCCAAACATCACATTTTTCCCTACAAAATTATTGTCTCCATATAGTCAAAGCAAGGACAATTGTTGCTAGTTCTAAATTGGCAATCAAACAGTTTTGTTTGTGTGCCCTCACTTGTTTAGAGGCATAGATTATTACATTCCCGTTATGCATTAATAATCATTCAAGTGTTTCCATTAATTACCTTTTTAAGTTTCAAAAAGGTTTATTTACAACTATGAATCCATTCTTATAGGGTCCTCTTGCGAATCAATCTAGTAAGATGCATAGCAATCTTGGAAAATTCTTTCATAATTTTTCTAGAATATTTAGCTAATCTTAAGGAACTCGTGACCTTTGTCACATTATTAGGTCTAGGTTGATTCACCATTGCCTCTATCTTATGAGGATCACCTAAAATGCCATTCGCAGAAATCATATGATCTAAGAAAATTATGCCATTCATCCCAAGTCACGCCTCTTAAGTTTAGTATACAATTCTCCCTTTTCCATTTACTCTAGTAGTGTCATTTTCAAATAGTTTTTAGATTTCTCTCTACTCTTGAATGTTGTCAATAAACACAATCACAAGTTTATCTAGGTAGGATTTAAACACCCTGTTCATTAAATTTATGAAAACTATGAGAGCATGCATTAAATCAAATGACATTACTAGAAAATTGAAATACGCATATGTCAAGTTCTTTATACTTAGCACATAACCTCATGCTCTTCTCCTTTCTTTTTACAATACACTCATGTTCCCCATGGTATCATGCTAGTATGAATAAATTCCTCATTTGGTAAGTCTTATAACTATGTTTTCAATCTTGCCATTTCTACTGGTGCCATTTGATATGGCGCCTTCATTATCAATTTAGTTCCAAGTTGGAGATCAATACAGAATTCCACTTGTCTTTTTGGAGGCAATATAGGCAATTTCCTCAAAAATATATCTAGAATAATTATTCAATAAAAGTATATCTTCTCCCTTTTTCACACTGAGCTCATAACCCGGATAAGCTTAGGCATCTCAACTTTAGGTAGGTTCTTAAAGATGATCTCAACCTCTTCCAGAAGTCTTAAAGTGATTTGCTATCTACCTTGACTGCATACTTTGCCAATCAATCCATATCTAGGATAATATTTCATCCTTCTAGATCTGACATAATCATCTCGATTGTTATAAAAAAAAACAAAATGATACAATTCAAAGATTGTAGTAACCATTCTCAAGGGAGTAAATATTTTCACAACATTATACATGAGATATTCAGGTAACCAATTCTATTCACAATTGATATAGAGATAATTGATTGAGATGCATTAGAATCAAATAAACATCTATCATATAGTCACAAACGAATGATTAACCGAGTCCACATGGTCCATCACCTTTGTTTGTGTATTGGTTGCTTGCATCACGACAATAAATTAGGGCCTTTGCTCCCCCTACTTATACCCTATGTCGGATAGGGTCCTCTACCTCTACCCCTCATTGACAATCCACCACACTCAGGTTGTTATGGCATCCAAGAGCTTTCATTTCCACCTCTGCTCTACAAAGAGGGGCAATTACATCTTAAATGACCAGGTTCTCCATAAAGAAAATATAAAACTGATCTCCTAGGCCCATATCCTATTATCTGTTCTGGCATTTGGCTTATCCCCCTCACTTGTTCTAAGGTTTGCCTTACCATCTATTCTTCTGGCCTTTTTGACATCATTGGCATTTGAATTTCATACGCATAGGCCATTTACATTTAAAGCATACCCTTTTAGAACATGCACCACTTTCCTGTAAAGTCTGTGCTATACTCATCATCAAATTCATCATTGCACCCAGCTCCGGTATTACTACATGCATTGATGGAACAATCCCGCCACTAGGATTTAAGGTGATAGGACTGTCTGCACCTATAGTAATCAATTCTTTCTCAACTTCTAGTAGCCCAATTTCTACACTGCCTTCTTTGTTTTTTTGTCAACTTCGAGTCATTTTCCTGCCCAGGTGATTCTTCCTCCCTAGGAGTCTCTAACTAAGCCTTTAGGATGACTATTCCTGCAGCTCTAGTTGTTGAGTCATACATGTATTGTAATGATGATCCACACATGTATTATATATTATTTTGATGATAACAAAACTTATACTGGATTTGCACTATGCTAATGATATTATTAATATTGAAAAAAAGAATTAGAACTATACATGTGCCTAATATATACAATCCATGTTGATCCATGTGCATAAATTATTTACTTTATAATAATAATGATCACATGAATATAAGAATTGGAACATTACCTAAAAGTTGTATCTGACTTACTCATATATACCATTAGAACACTTTCGAAGTATTTTAGAAACTTTAATAGTATTTCAGAAAGTCATTTCTGCATCCTTAGAGGTCCTAAAGTAATTTCTCAGAAATTATAAGGCTTTTACTTAAAGTAGTTTCAGAAACTCTACAACAACTCTTCAATTCTTCAAGATCAAAAAACTCTGAAACTAGCATCCAATACAGCTTTTAAACCTTTGAAATTACAACATCAAATTAACTACTCTAAATTTAATTCATAAACTCAGAAGTCATATCATAAACTCTAAAGAATTGCTTCAGAGGCTTTGAAGTTTATATATTTCAGAAACCTTGAAACCAATCTTCCAATCTATTTATACAACTATAAATTACTTCAGAAGAAAGCATATGTATTCTAATGTGTATTCCAACTTCCAACAGCAAGCATAAACACATACTTTACTATGATTTTAATGTTTTGCTATGAGAACAAATTGCCAAAATACATCTTTCAAATGCTTTGCTAGAATGACTTTAAGATACATTCTTATTTGGTTATCTTC
>JAYJMB010062410.1:0-26128 GCA_036873735.1 Pouteria campechiana | reverse complement strand
TTGCATAAGCACACTAGACTATACATCGACCGTGCACTTGCGAGGTATTAAATTTGAACCATCAAGTTTTTGGCGCCTTTGCCGGGGACAGATGGAAGCCATCATAGCTGTTGACTCAAATAATGTTGGTTGGAAGTTTTAGAAACAAGTGTTCTAAAGAGAGAAGGCTTGGTTTTTTAGGCTGGAATTTTGAATCTAGGAGGAAGAGGAGTAGCTAAAGTGAGAGAAGGGGGTGTAGGCTCAAAATAGGTAGGAGTATTAGATGAAGGAAGTGTTGAAATGGAAGATGGAGCACAAAAAATGGAAGACTTTGAAGATACAATTCTTTCAAGAAGAACGACTCTTAAACTTTCAAATTAATTTGGATTATCAAATTCTAAAAAAGGTGATGGTAGCTTTGCAAAATATGCATCTATCTGCATGAACCTACACTATAGATACACATCTTTTGGAAGATAGAAAAATTTAGGATTAGATTTGTTTGAAACTTTACGAGGTGATATCCTCAGAGTTTACTTGAAGGATACAAGCACATTTGGCTTGGGAGGAGGAGTTGGTGTGGATGATATGGGTCCCTTGAAATTTAGTATAAAGTTATCTGCAAACTTATCTATGTTTGGAAATTTTTTGTTTGAAGTTTCTAGGGTGTGGATTTTTTATTATAGTGATATTAAGTTTAATGAATTTAGGATCATCAAAATGTGAAAATGGGACATCTAGATTGCTAAAAATTGCTTTTCGAGCATCTAATTTGAGGTTAGCATGTTCATTTATTCTTTTTTTATGCTTAACTTCTTCTTTTATCAATCTTATTTATTAATTTGGAGGCAAAAACTCATGTGGATCTGTTGCACTTGGTGGATAGTGAAAAGACTTTTTGGAGGAGTGAAAATATTCAAAAACCTCTATGATGATGACATCTCTATATGGAGGAATTGAAGATGCTAGAGTAAATATTTTTGGATTGTTCCTAGTTCTAGAGGATGTAAGTGTTGTAGATTTTTGAGGAGGAGGATGAGACTGGTTAGACTAAAAAGATGACTTTAAAGTTTGATCATGAGTGAATTTAGTGGTTTGTGGAAGTAGAGAAGATTTCTTAGAAGTAGTTTTTAATGATTTAATGAGTTTGGCGATTGGGATATCTAACTCAGTGATGGAGGTTACTAAATTAGATGAAGGAGATGATGAAGAGATGCAAGCGAAAGTAAAGATGGATGAGATGACTGAGGGGATATTTGTAAAAGAGTGGCAATGGTGGTAGACATGAGAAGTGGAGAATTATGAGTTGTGTCATGAAGAGAAGGAGGAGCAGGAGAAGAATGATGAGATGGAGAGTGGTGAGACTGATGAGAAGGTGAATGATGAGAATGAGGAAGTGAAGGGGGTTTGTGAGGGATGAGTAGACCTAATTAGTGAGGCAAGTCAAGGCTCATGATCAGGAGAGGGTTGGATTGGCTATGTTTGACCTTTGATGGATTAAACAAAAGAGATTAAAGCATCAAGTTTTTGATTTAGTGAGTCCATCCTAATATTGAGGGTTGAAATGGTTGTTTCAATGTGATGGTGGTGTTGCTGCTGCCATGTTTGCTGTTGTTGTTTCCACTTCTATTCCCATGGCTAGTTGCACATGATCCTCAATTCTTACTTCTTTTTATATTTTCTCTGTTTCTCTTATAATAGAAGTTGCCAACTGCCATAGATGCAGGATCTTGATTTTCAACTGGAGAGGTTGCAATCCTTGTTTCCTCTTCAATGGGAAGAGATCTTGTATTAGTTCTTCTATCATTGCAGCCAAATTTTCTGCAGATTCATCTTCTCCCCTATCTAGTTCTTCTCTTATCTCATCCCCTTTTTCTTCATCCTCTCTTGGCCTTTTTTATTTTCTAGGCCTTCTAGTCATCTCAGTGACTATGCCATCAGAGGCTATGTGTATTCCCATTCATTTCAGTGTCATTGTGTCAACCATGTCTAAGTATTTGAATTCCTCTGGTAATTCATGTGATAAATCTACTTCTTCCTTTCTTAATATTTTAACCATTGCCATTCCATAAGGTAGAGGATTTGACTTGTAGAGGTGTTCATACATGAGTTTAGCCAGTTCCAGCTTCTTGTTAAACTTTAGTGCCAAGAGAACATTTACATCTATTTCAAAGATATTATCCCTTCCTCCAATCTTGGGATAAATATTATTGTTCAAAATATCATGGGGTAACTTCAAATTTATATGCAACTACTTTGGATTCAGGCTTTTTACATCATTACCAATAGCCACATTGCCACTTATGAGAACAACTCTTTTCTGGTCGCTGGCCATTCGAATGTTTGCATGTTAATCATAGGAAGATTTAAGCATTCTCTGATGTTTTCAGGAGACAAATTTATTTCTTTGTCTCCAATCCAAGACTTCTTTAGCTTAGATTCATACTGGCAAAAGAGTATCTTTACCATTCTAGAATAACATTTGTCTCTATAGCTCATGAATTCTTTCCAACCCTAAGAGCTTATTCAATCACAAACTTCCAAGTTCATGCATTTGAAAGTGTCAAAATCAATAACCTTTTCTTTTAACACCTTTTTCTTATCATACTTTTACATAAACTCATGGTAACTTTGTTCCCTATTTTGGAAAGTTACCTCAAGTAGTTTGTTTCTTTGTACTCTTCTCTTCTATATCAGATGTGCATCACTTGATTCTTCTCTATTTCTACTTCTTTCAGATGTAAATGCTAAAGCATTTTTGCTACACTTGAATCTGCCACTTCCACTAGTCAAGGTTTAGGTTTTTCAAGGGGATTTTGATGGGCTGAGCTAGAATGTCTTTGTTAGAAGAGAGGGAAGTGAGTAAATGGAAATAAAGGGCCAAAACATTAAGGGGAATATTAGGGATTTGAATTGCTTTCTTCCGAAAAGAGGATTTCTATCTCTAATGATGAAGAGAGTAGTAAGTCCGGGATGGGATTAAAAAGGGGTTTTCTTGGGTCTTCAGACAAATTGTGATAGCTTCAGACAAATTTGGTGGCTTTGGACAAATCTATGGACAAAGTAGAAGTTATGACTTTGTCTGAGTGTTGATAACTAATGATGTATGTTTTGATTCAATTTTTGAGTAGATGATGTACATGTTTGTCCAAGAGCTTATAACTAGGTGTAGGACTTATTTTTAAGTTTCAAAATTAAGAAATTTAATTATAGAAGTTGTTTGTGAAAATTTTGAATTAATCTCTTAATTCTTAACTTTTAATTCTTAACTTGATTCAGTGTACTTTATGCCATGTGCACAAATGAAGTAGTAATAAGAATATATTCCAAAGCATTTTTTGCAAACTAAATGATGTGCAGTATGTGCATAAAAATCTAGTATGATATACTCCCAATGTATGTTGAGTGACCACTTTTGGTAATTCATGAAATGTTCTTGTGGTACTCAAATGCACCTAAATTAATCTAATTCTTTTTTACCCATATTTTCCTTGGTGCCTCTAGATAGATGTTAGGAGATTATATTCTTATATTTGCAACATTCTTGGTAACCCAAATTAGGTTCTATTTGGATCTCTATTTTCTTCCTGAATGATTGCAATAAACACTGAAATTATTTTAAAGATCTTTAAATGTTTCCTAGAAATTTGGAGTTCAGTTTCAAAGAGTACATCATGTTGTGAATCATCATGAAATTTAAATGCTTACTTTCTTGTCTTCAATTCCTCTTGATTCTTCATAAATTGATTCTACTAATTCATTTTGTTCTCCTAATTCATTAACAGAATCAATTGCTTGGGTCCCTCAAACCTTGATAGCTTTGTCGTATGCAAATTATAGTTTACCCATATATCCTTAGATAGATACTATATTTAAACTTAATAGGGGATAATGCATTTTGAATTTCAAAGACCTATGATAAATAGCATCAAAGTATGAAGGTCTAGAAATATATTGTCCCTGAGCAGGAGTGTTGTGAAACAAATTGGCCATAGGGATCTCTTTACAAGTTAAATTTTGGTAATCAAGATTAATTTGTGAAAACTACTCTGATATTACTTGTTGGTCCCATTCAATAGGTAGCTCAAGAGGAGAGGGGTGAATTGAGCAAATAAAAATTATGGCCAAATAAAAGTTATTGTGTTGTAAAGGAATAGAAGTTATATCATACAGCACATAACACAAGAGATTTTTATTATGGTCCAAGCAAGCTCCTTACTCCACTCTTCAAAGGGCATACTATCCTTGTGCCTTGGGTTCTACTATAACTTATAATGTAATATAATAGTACTCTCAGCACTCTTCTAGATCTGCTCTAGTGGCGTAAAGTAGTGCTTCAAGCACTCTTCTAGATTCTAGCTCCAAGGGGCATAAACTAATGCTCCTAACACTCTTCTAGTTTTCACAAGCTCCTCAAAAAACTCGCTAGTTTCTAAGATCACCAACAAACTTGATGGTTTTTTAGAGCTTACAAACAACTCAATAATCTAGTTTTCCAGAGCTCACAAAAAACTCAAAAAGTAGATAAATTACAATAAGGTTGTACAATAATTTGCCTCTTATACTAGGCTGATTTGTACATAAATTAGGTACAGATAAAATAGATACTCATTGAGTCACAAAGGATATAAATACTCCAAAAGTTTGTTGATGATGAAGCTTGTAAGCATATTGCCTTTCAATTTGGTGGAGATTGAATATCTTTGAGGAAAGCCTTTTTTCCTTTTCATTTTTCTCTCTCTTCTTCCTCACTTTCTTTGTTGTCTCTACACTAACTTTATAGTCTTTTTGAAGTTTTGCCCGGTTACTGGTGAATGGCATCCATTAGACATTAAAGACTATTCTGAATTTTCTCCCATTAGAAAGTTGTCTTCTAATTAAGTTGTAGCAGTTGGAAAGCCTATAGTGTCAGCCTTGAAGATGATGTACTTCTGGTTTTGGTAAATATCGAACAGGGAGATACTGCATAGCTGACTTTTTCATTATTTTGGAAAGATGCTCATTAAATTTGAAGAGACACAACTTCTGAGAATAGAATCATTAACTGAACAAAAACTACTACTGACTAAATTTCTTTCTGTCTTTAGCTAAGTTACTTTGTCCGAAGTTAATATGCCCTATTCATGTGAAGGTTTTTCTAGGGAGTGCAGCCAGAATTGTTCAAAGAAAATAACTTCTTCTCGTGAGGATTTATCTGACTGTTTTAGCTACAATGTGTTCAAAGAATTTGTCCAAGTAGCTTTAGTTTGTCTCAAGTATGTTTTAGACAAATTGGCTCTGAGTAGAATTGTATGATAGAGTCGACCACTTTGTCCAAGTCATATGGTAGTGCTTCTTTACTTTGTCCGGAGTTAATCTCAAACAAATTTAGTCATGCAATGAAGTTCACTTTGTCCAAGCGACCATGTCCAAGTATGCTATAGAGCTTTTACTTTGTTAGACAACTCTGTAACATTCTTACTTTGTACAAAGTAAGTTTCAAAGAAAGTAAGTCTTCAATGAAGTGCCAAGATGATCGAATGGAGCTTAACTTCTTCCAAGATTTGTACTGACTTCGTCTATAATGGAGTAACCATGATGTTGTTGATTTGTCCTAAGTCAATCTATGCTTTTGTTATTTAATTTCATCTTTTGATCATGAACAAATGTTGAGTTTATCTGACTTTGTTTGAATAAAAAGTTAAAGAATAGTTCATCTGAGTCCAACTGAAGCAAGTCTTTGTCTAATACTTATTTTGTCTGAAAAAGAATTTTGCCACAATTTAAACTTCTTCCATAGTGCCATATAATGTTTCTGGTAGTAGATATGTCCTTCAACTAAAGTGTATCTTTGAGTGCATAGACTAGATGATTTAATTGTATTGAAAGGCCTGGATGATATGACCTCAAATATATTTTGTCGCTTTTGAAATCATTTCAAAATTTCAGTGTCATTCGTTTTGAAAATTTACTTTTTCCTCCGTTGTAGTGGATCATATTCTTGATGTAATCCTTTTATACATTGTCCAATATATTTGTGTTATTTCACTATATATACCTTTTATACTTATTCTTATAACACTAAGGAACATGATTGTCAGTACTTCAAGTATTCACTCATATGTTGTTGTTCATCATCAAAACCTGGCTGTTTGGCATATTATTGTTTAGTTCAACAATCGTTATATAGCTATCACACACTATTTCATTTAGACATGTCCTTATCTTTTTAATATGATATCGTAACCTTGTCTTCTAGGCATCACCCCACGGGTGTCATATCCAAAGGACAATGTCATTTGGACATCTTACGCATATTACATCAATTAAGACTACTCCGTCAAGGCATAACCATGCACACATTATATACATTCCACTCAAGCATCCATATTTGATGGTCGAATTATAATTTCTCACAAGTGCATAATTATATAACAGTACATTATCCTTATCAAGGTTTGATCCCATAGAGAACTGTCAAACTAATTCAATTATGTCTAGTCACTAAAACTAAGTTATCCTAAATCAATAAGATAAATTATAAACTAAGCCAATAAAAGTGTAGTGTAAAGTAATAGAAAATAATGGCTTGAGTAATGTAAAATAGAATTTAAGTTGTAAGAGCCTAGGGATCTGACTTACCACTCAATGATATTCAATATTGTTAAGATGTTGGTATCAATTCAGCATCTTGGGTTAGCTTGAGATTACTTTGGCATCAGAGCAAAGACCTGAGTGGTCTACTAACCACCACGATATTGTGGTGCTACTTCTCTGCTTGCTGCCCTAATCAGCTAATGTTATTGTGGCTATTACTGCTATTCTCCACTAGTTGAAAGCTATTGACATTCCCTAGAGTAATTGTTGAACCAAATAGTATATATGGCAATCAATCAAGTTTTGATGATGAGCAACAACATATAAGTGAACATGTGTGGTACTAATAATTATGTTCCCAAGCATTGCAAAAATAGGTCTTTACATACAAGGAAGCAATTTGAATACAATGGACAGCGTACACAGCAAATGCATTAGCAAGCACAATCCACTAAAGGAAAGAAGATAAGAATGATCACAAAGAATGACACTTGAACTTTGAAAAGAAGCCATCAAGTAAATCTATAGTCATGGAGCTCAGGCCTCAATGAGTAATTAAGCAAATTGTCTATAAATAAAGTCAATATCAGATAGCATCCGCCTTAAGAAGATTCAGAGAAATACTTCCATGGACAAGATAGAAAAATTGATTATAATCAACACCTATCCGCAACTCAATGATGAATTTAGTTTGCAGAAGAAGAAATAAAATGAAGACAAATGAAGAAGCCAAAATGAAGACAAAATTAATCAAGCATTTGTCTATCATATAAAGCTCATCTGAAAACTAAAGAGGCTAAGAAACTTATCTGCAATCTATGAAAATATAGAACATAAAGAAGAAGTAGCACAACAACTAGAGAGGAAAACTTTGTCTATCGTCTGCACCTATAAGAGTTATCTGCCATTAGCAACAGACAAATCCCTCAGACAACCTTTAAAGAGGCAAGTCGTCCATGCCTCAATGAGTCATCTGTTACTTAACAGACAACCATCATAGAAGCGACTAGAAGGAGAATTTAACTACTCGCCATAACTTTGTTTGTCCCTTATGACGAACAAACCAACAGACGAACCAATTAGAAGGCTTTTTCTATGGGCTGAAACTTCATCTACTAATCCTAACAAACAAACACTAGACAAAGTACATTTTGTCTATCAGGGAAGAATCTTTCTCTATCAAGAAGAATCATCTGCCACTTACAACAGACAAAGGTACTTTGGCTAATAAGAAGAAGGCTTCGTTTGGTGAAGGATACTGCGTCTACTATGAAAATGCTCTGTCCGTGCTACAAGGATTGTCTGCCACTTATAATAGATAAAGCAAAAGACAAAGCCACCTCACCTAATGAAGGAAACTTTGTATGTCAAGAGAACATCATCTGATGAACAATGAAGAAGAGAAACTTCGTCTGCACTTCTACGATTTAGTTGTTACTTATAACAAACAAACCAGAAGATGAAGTAAATTGCTACAATGGTCTCTAACAAAAACGTAGTGGTATATCATGTGGATTTACTCAGAGTTACTTTTTCTATTACTTATAAGAGACAAATTCAAGATATGATCTGATAAAGTTCTCAGATAAAATATGACATATTATGAAGAGTAAAAGCCATCTGTGTCAGACATCGCTGACTGCACTCTCCTATCATAATCTCATTCGAAGTAAATTTTATAAAGTTGACCAGACAATTTGAGATTAGCTGAAAATAGAAAGAAATTTAAAGAAAAGCAGTCTACACTCTGACAAAGGTTGTAATACTCGGAAGCTGTGTCCCTTCAGGCTTAATGAGCATCTTTCCAAACTAATGAAGGAGTTAGTCAACCAGAAAAGTCTTGATTTGGCATTTGCTAAAATCGAAAAGGCACCTTCTTCAAAGAATGGTGCTGCAAGCTTTCCAGCTACAAGTGAGTTTCTCAAGAAGATAGTTTTTCAATGAAGAAATCAAAATAGTCATTAACATTAATAGAAAGCCAACTACCTCTAATAGGAAGAAGTTTCTAAAGCAATATAAAGGTAGTGCAGTATCAACGAAGAAGTTTGAGGAGGCTGAGAGAAAAACAAAAATAGAGCATAAATGCATAAACATCTCTCTCAATCAAACTATGTTTCCTTCTAGATAATCAATCTCCATTACATTAATAGACAATGATTTTAAGAGTTCTATCATAATCATTTACCTGGAGCATTAATATCTAATAAGCTTCAATGAGATATCATTTTATTTATGAGCTTAATCTTCATACAAATCAGCCTAAGAAAAGAGGCAATGTAAAGTGCAAAAAGAGTGCTGTCAAATCAGCTATGTGAGTTGGTGGTGAGGTCAAGAAAACCTCACTATATGAGTTGTTGGTGAACTCAGGAAAACCATCAAGTTTACTAGTGACCTTTGAAACAGTGAGTTTCCTAGTGTGTCAGGGACACTTGTGTATGCCCCCTGGAGCTAAAATCTATAAGAGCATTGGGGACACTTGTTCATGCCCTCTAAGGCTGGAATCCTGAAGAGTGTCAGGGACACTTGTTCACGCCCCCTAGAGCTAGAATCTAGAAGAGTGTTGAGGACACTAGTGTAGGTCCATTATATGGGATATAGTGGAACCCAAGGCACAATTAGTTGGTGTCCTTGGAAGAGTGGATGTAGGTACGGGGTTCTCGAACCACTATAAAAATCGTCTTGTCTGTATTTGCTTGCTTGTTCTATCTTTCATGCACTTCACTCTTTTCATTAGTTGCTTGAGAAATTGCTTTATATTCTTCATTACTTAATCAAGCATGATGCTATCTCTTACATTATTACACACACACACACACTACAACTTGTTTGACATAGGAATGACCAAGAGAAGTTAAACTTGGAAAGTGAAGCAGCCATATAATCAAACATGGAATTACATATATACTGCATCACTACTTACTCTTGGCTCATCAAGTTTTATTTGGCCCTAATTTTTATTTGCCCAACTCACCCCTCCCCTCTTGAGCTATTCATCTACATGGGACCAACAAGTTGTATAAGAGTGGGCTTTGCAAGTTAATTTTAACTATCAAAAGTTAACTTGTGAAGAGATTCCCATGGCCAAATCGTTCCACAATATTCCTGCTCAAGGACAAGTTAGTTGCAAATCTCTATAAATTGTCATTTTGTTGTAGACTCTAAAAACTTTAAAACTTCT
Source organism: Pouteria campechiana (assembly GCA_036873735.1). Taxonomy (NCBI): domain Eukaryota; kingdom Viridiplantae; phylum Streptophyta; class Magnoliopsida; order Ericales; family Sapotaceae; genus Pouteria; species Pouteria campechiana. The sequence continues at coordinate 16,395 of JAYJMB010062410.1, read as the reverse complement.
GTATCTTACTAAACTTGATTAAATTGTTCATGTAGCCTTGTTAAAAATGCATGAGAAATTATTTGTGATAAAGCTAACTATGTAAAAAGGATCTGAGCAATTGACTTTATGCAAGAGCAACAAAAACAAAAGCAGCAAAAAGAACTATTTAAGAAGAATTGAAAAGAGGTGGAAGAAAACCAAGTAAGCAATTTTAAATATATTATCGATTCAAGAAAATGAGGTAACTTTTTGCTCTAAGCTTTCAAACCTTCAAGAAATTGATATTGCCTTAAATATTACTTAATTGACAACATATCATTTTGAATGACATACACATTATATTGAAAGAAAAGTTCTCTTATGCATATCATTAATCACTCAAATTATTGTCTTCCAATTATAAGTAAATCACTATTATATTCTCAGACAATTATACATATCTTGAATCAAAAACAAATTAAAAAATCCCATCATCTTATATTTACCTACAGACGAAGTCATCACTTTGTCTGTCATATTGTCTATTGCCATCAAATTCGTCTGAAGCCCCCAAGGATGTACTCAATAAATCCTCTATTTAACCTCATCTCAGACCCACCTCTTGCACTCATTATTAGAGACAGAATCCTCCCTCAGAAAAAGGCAATTCAAATTTTCACTATTTTCATCTCTACTCTTCGTCCTCTTAGCATCATTTTCCTCTACTTGTCTTGCTACCAAAAGCCCCCAAAGATCCTCCACCTCAGAACCCTAAAACCTCGATTGACGAAAATGGCAGAGTCAAGTAATGCAGAGATAACTTCAGTATCTACATCCAACAGAAGAAAGGATAGAGAAGAATTAGAAGAGATGAAGCCATCTCATAAACTAAGAGTCCATAGAAACTGGCATCTTGAGGTAATCTTTCAAAATTATAAACAAAGCTATTATGAGTTTATGAGTAAGTATAATAAAAGGAAGGTACTGAAAAGGAAAGCTATTGAATTTGATTTCTTCAAAGAAATGAATATGAAAGTATGTAATTGGATAAGTTTCCAGGGTTGGAATAAGTTCATGAGTTGCAAAGATAATTGTTATTTGAGATTAGTGAAAATACTTCTTTATAATTATGATCCTAAGACAAATAAGTTATGGATTGAGGATAGGGAAATAGATACGTCCCCTAAAAGCATCAGATAATGCTTAAATCTCCCCATGATAAAGACACATACATTTGAGTGGCTAACATTCAGAAAAGAGCTATTTTCATAGCTAGGGATGATGTAAAAAGTCTCAACCCTAAGAATCTAGATGTAAATCTGAGACTTGCACATAATATCCTAAGCAATAATGTATATCCCAAGATCGGAAGCAGGGATAATATTTCAGAAAGGAATGCAAGGATTCTGTGGGCATTGAAATATAAAAGGAAGGTAGATCTAGCCAGACTCATGTCTAAACAACTTCACCAAGTAAAATCATCAAATAAACTTCCTCTGCCATATGGAATGACAATAGCCAAAATATTCAAAAAATTCAAGTACTCAAACATGATTAATATGGTGACACTAAAAAGAATGGGTATATCCATCTCATCAAAAGTAGTCACTGAGAGAACAAAAAAGGCAAGAAAAAGGGTTAGAGAAGAAGAAGAGGAAGAAGAAAGAGATGAATCAGTCATAGAAGAAAGGGAAAAAGTTACTTTAATAGCGGCAGAAAGTGTTAACTGGTGTATGCAAACTGATGAATTAGATAGAGAAGATGTCATTGAAGATTTTGAAATGATAATTGAGGTGATCCAAGATTACTTCCCTGACAAAGAAAGTACTAGAATGGAAAATGAAGATCTTGCAATAGAAAGGATAAGAAATGAAGAAGTAAGATCAATAAATCAATAGAAGGAATATGTACATACAAGATCAGCAGCAACAGAAGCAGAGGCAACAGCCGTGCCATCTCCACCTCACTGTACAAAATCACTCAGACCAACCCAATCACATTCACCAACTCAAACCCCTCCACATAACCTAGAAAGAAAACTTATCAATATTGAAACATATTTTTCAGCTCTCAAAGTTAGGATGGATTCATTAGATCAAAAACTAGACACTCTAATCTTCTCAGCAAAATCCCCCGAAGATCAAACACATCCACCTCAATTCTCTCCAAAACCTTCTCCAGTCCACAAAACTAGATCTATTTCACCAATCAGGAGTATCCATTTCTCAACTTCCTCCTATGCTCACAACTCTTCAATTTTTACATCTTCTTTATATTCATCTCCATCTATATTAGATGAAAAAATGTCTGGTTTAGAAATACCACTTGCTCAAATTCTCAAAACCATAAAAACCTCCACTCATCACTCCATTATCAGAACTAAGAAATTCACTCCTGCTGAAAAAGGAAAAGCACCTATATATTTCCCTAAAGAATTCTATCTCACTATTATAGAAGAACCTAAAATATTTGTATCTCCTAATATTTCTATTCCACCACCAATAAAACTTAGTAAAAAGATAAGATTAACAAAAGAAGAAATTCAACACAAACAAAAGATAAATAAACATTCTTCCTTTGAGTTGAAAGCTCAAAAGGAAAGCTTTAGTTGTCTGGATCTTCCATTCCCACACTTCGATAACCCTAAATTCATAAAGCTTAATGTTGATATCATTAAAAGACCCTTTCCTAAAAACTTCAAGCCTGATCTTCCAAACATACATGAATTCATTGATAGCTTCATATTAAATTTCCAAGGACCAACATCATCATCTAAACCAATCCCTCCTCAAATGAACAAACCATTATTTATTAAGATAGCTACAAGAGGGTCACCTCACACAGTTCTTAATACATCAAACCCTAATCTATTCTATCTTCCACATGATGTATATCGACAACATAGGTTCATATAGATTAATGCATATTTTGCTAACTTGCCCCCACCCTTTCCTGAATTCAATAATCTAAATTCTTTTGAAAGGATAAGAGTAATTGAACCTGAAGGAACTGCCTCCACAAAATTTGGAATTTCACAGTTAAATACTTCTAAAATAACACTTCCTCTTCCCATCTTAAACAATTCTCTTCCTTCCTTGAGATATAAAATTCTAACCTACAAGCTCAAGTCCACAATTTCTAAGAAAGCAGTTTCCAAACCCTCAAAAGCTTATAGCCCCTCAGAAAATTAAAGATGCATCAATCCCATAAGTTACATTCTGTACAAAAGAAGGATGGTAGTCAATGCTGAAGGAAAAATCTCTTCTTCATCCATATGTAGCAGATCCTGATCTTCAACTTCAATTCAAGATTATCAAAGAACAGCCTAAAGAAAATGTTTCAACTATTAATTATATTATACTTTGATTTTATTTATATCTTATACATTCTCAGACATAATTTATAACTTGGATGTTCTTAAGTTTTGACTTTTACATACAACTTGAATATTATTCTTTGAAAAATTATTTGTCTTATAGATTATGACAAAAAGGGGGAGAAATATATATAATGAGTTAAAATCTAACAACAATGAGTGAAAATAGGATCATATAATGAGTAAAAATAGGATCATATAGGAGTAAAATTTAATGATGGTACCTACTCAGGGGAAATTGAGCCACATGAGTCAAAATCTAACAATAAAAGAAGTTAAATAAGTAAACTAAGTACTAAGTCAAGGGGCATCATAATACATTTATCTATGCATAAACTTCATTCATATTAATGAGTATTCTCTCTGAAAGGTATTTCACTCAAATGTTTTGTCATCATCAAAAGAGGGGAGAATGTTTAACCACACAGTGCATGTGGAAATCAGTCAAGTTTTGATGATGAGCAACAACATATGAGTGAATATGTGTGGTACCAACAATTATGTTCCTAAGAGTTATAGAAAGTTTTCATACAGGGAAGTAAATGAATACCGTGGATAGTGTACACAGTGAATGCATCAGTAAGCACAATCCACTGACCGAAAGAAGATAAGAATGATAAAAAGAATGACACTAAAACTTTAAAAAAAAGTCATCAAGTAAATCTATAGTCATGGAGCTCAAGCCTCAATGAGTGATCAAGCAAATTATCAATAGATAAAATCAGTGTCAGATAGCATCTGCCTTAAGAAGATTCAAACAAATTATTGATTATAATCAACACCTATCTACAACTCAAAGATGAATTTAGTTTACAGAAAAAGAAACAAAATGAAGATAAATGAAGAAGCCAAAATGGAGACAAAATTACTCAAGCATTTGTCTATCATATAAAGCTCATCTGAAAACTGAAGAGGCCAAGGAACCTGTCTGCAATCTATGAAATATAGAAGATGAAGAAGAAGCGGCACAACAAATGAAGAAAAAAACTTTGTCTACCTTCTACACCTACAAGAGTTGTCTGCCATTAGCAACAGACAAATCCATCAGACAATCTTTAAAGAAGCAAGTCGTCCATTCCTCAACGAGTCATCTATTACTTAACAAACAACCATCATATAAGTGACTAGAAGGAGAATTCATCTACTCGCCATAACTTCGTTTGTCACTTACGACAGATGAACCATTTGAAAAAAATTTTCTATGGGCTAAAACTTCGTTTGCTAATCCTAACAGATAAACAACCGACAAAGTACATTTTGTCTATCAGGGAAAAAGCTTTATCGATCAAGAAGAATCGTCTGCTACTTACAATAGACAAAGTTACTTTGACTGATAAGAAGAAGACTTTGTCTGGTGAAGGATACTTTGACTGTTATGAAGATGCTCTGTCCATGCTACAAGGATCATCTACCACTTATAATAGACATAGCAACAAATAAAGCCACCTTAATTAATAAAGAAAATTTCATCTGTCGAGAGAACATCATCTGATGAACAATGAAAAAGAGAAACTTTATCTGCGCTTCTATGATTTAGCTGTTGCTTATAACATACAAACCAAAAGATGAAGTAAATTGCTACAACGGTCTCTAACAACAACGAAGTGGTCTATCATGTGGATCTACTTAGAGTTACTTCATCTATTACTTACAAGAGACAAATTCAATACATGATCTAACAAAGTTCTTAGATAAAACATGATATATCATGAAGAGTAGAAGCTATCTATGCTAGAGATCGCTGACTACACTCTCTGGTCATAATCTCATTCAAAGCAAATTTTGTAAAGCTGACTGGACAATTCAAGATTAGCTGAAGATGGAAAGAAACTTAAAGAAAAGTAGTCTACACTCTGACAAAGGTTATAATACTCAGAGATTATGTCCCTTTAGGCTTAATGAGTGTCTTTCAAAACTAGTGAAGGAGTTAGTCAACCAGCAAAATCTTCATCCGATGTTTGCAAAAATTGAAAAGGCACCCTCTTCAAAGAACACCACTGCAGGTTTTTCAGCTATAAGTGAGTTTCTCAAGAAGATAGCTTTTCAATGAAGAAGTCAAAATGGTCTTCAATATTAATAAAAAGCCAACTACCTCTAATGGGCAAAAGTTTCTAAAGCAATATAAAGGTAGTGCAGTATCAACGAAGAAGGTTGAGGAACAAAGAGAAAAATAAAAATAGTTCATAAATGCATAAACATCTCTCTCAATCAGACTATGCTTCCTCTTAGATAATCAATCTTCATTATACTGATAAACAATGAGCCTAAGAGTTCTATCATAATCATTTACTTGGAGCATTGATATCTAATGAGCTTCAATAAGATATCATTTTATTTATGAGCTTAATCTTTGTACAAATCATCCTAAGAAAAGAGGCAATGTAAAGTATAAAAAGAGTGCTGTCAAATCAGCTATGTGAGTTGGTGGTGAGCTCAAGAAAAACACATTGTATGAGTTGTTGGTGAACTCAGAAAAACTATCCAGTTTGCTAGTGACCTTTTCAGTTAATGAGTTTCTTGGTAAGCTCATAAAACTAGAAGAGTGTTGGGGATACTTGTGGATGCCTCCTGGAGCTAGAATCTAGGAGAGTGTCGGGGACACCTGTTCATGCCCCTTGGAGCTTTAATCTAGAAGTGTGTCAGAGACACTAGTGTACTTCCATTACATGAGATATAATAGAACCCAAGGCACAATGAGTTGGTGCCCTTAGAAGAGTAGATGTAGGAACAAGGTTTTCGAACCACTATACAAATTATGTTGTCTGTGTGTGTTTGCTTGCTTATTCTATCTTTCATGCACTTCACTCTTTTTATTAGTTGCTTTTGAAATGCTTTATATCCTTCATTACTTCATCAAGCATAATGTTATCACTTACATTATCATACACACACTACAACCTATTTAACATAGGAATGACCAAGAGAAGTTGAACTTAGAAAGTGAAGCAGTCATATAGTCAAACATGGAATTACATATATACTGCATCACTACTTTCCCTTGACTCATCAAGTTTTATTTAGCTATAATTTTTATTTATTCAATTCACCCCTCCCCTCTTGAGCTATTTATCTACATGGGACCAACAGTAATGACCAGTCCCTCCATAACAATGGCAAACCAACCCGACTATGCCCCTAGCCCGATGACTCATCTGTCCGCATTAGAAGCATGCATCCTGTCGAAAATTACACTGTCCAAAGTGAAACATTTTATGTTTGTTACACTTCTTATGTGGTTTAGTTTCCTTCCTAAACTTGGATGCTTTAGATTTAGATCCTTATCTAGTGTAGTACAACTCCCACTTCCCATCTCTTAACCGATGGTTCTTCTCTATTTGGAATCCTTACATTTCCTAAAAATGCACAATGTCTCCTTCAGCTCCTTCTCGACAAGCAGGGCATAGTCCACCGGTTGTCCATAGGTTTGATATTTAAAGAGCTTAACTCTGGCCTTGATACCTGCTGCCAAACCTATTAGATCAAGATGTATGATTTTGATGAGAATAAAACTTGTCTTATACTTGATGATACTTTTAGCTAATGGAGCTTGGAATGTAGACAGATATGCTTGGAATTGAGTATATTATTGGAATAAAATATGTGCAGGTATATTACATAAGCATCCTCCTTGAAGTAAACTTAGAAAACTTATGAATAGAGAAATCATACTGATCCATATTGCATTAAACTTGGTTTATCATATTCGGATGAATTGGATCAATATATATATACTAGGAAAAGGGTAATTAAATTATTCATGTCATGAATGCTTTCTAACTTGATAAACATCTCATATTTTCATGATCATGATATTTGAAGCCAAAGTATTTGAATAATAGGGCTTAAGTGAGATATATTTGCAAAGATGAAAACATGTGTCTCAAAGAGATATCAATTCATATAACAAAAGAGCTTTCGCAAAATGAATATATATATATACATGCAGCCTTCATAATAAATATTTAATGAGACAATAACAAAAGAAAATACACAAGGATATTTATATGAAAAATGTCAAGGCTAACAAAGGGACAAAGTGCATAAATTTTAAGTGTAGGACTGCAGCCACATAGTGCAGCCACCCGTGCATACCACCTGCATTGCAACTGCTTCACTTGCCACCTGGGGAAACCGCCTACAGTGTTCCAAGAAGTAGTGAAGTCCCTGGACATCCACAGTCAGTACCCTAGTCACCCACACAAATCGCCTGCGAGCGCAACTGAAGCCAAAGGCACCACAACATACCACCTTGCAAGCCCATACCACTTGCACATACAGCCTGGAGCACAGTCTACACTATGGCCGCCTGAGATATCGCCTGCCAATGGATAGAGACATGGGCATGGGAGTTTTGCTAAGGCTCCTATTACAACCAGCTTGTCATACCACCTGTCATATCACCTAAAGCACAGCCAAATACCGCAGCCTCCTATGGCACCGTTTGCCGACTCCAACAGTCAGAAATTTAAATATTGCAAAGCCACAAATTGCTAACCATTCTTTTCAAATGATCAAGTCTTTTGAGTATCTATTTAAAGAGAAGTGTTGGCACATTTCAAGGGTTGAAGAAGAAAAGGATTGGGCTTTAAACTTTAAGAAATCTCTGTAACCCTAGGCCAAGTGTTAAAATTTTATCATTCATATTTAAGATCTTTGAACTTCACATTTCTTACTCTAGGCCTTCTTCACCAACACAAGGGAAGATCTTCTATACCACAAAGAGCTACATAAGATCAAGTCTTCTCTTAAGCTTACATCGATACACCACCGAAAAAGTATAATTCTTTCTTTCTTTTTATTTATGTATACCTTAAGTTGGTAAAGGTGACCAATCTAAAGAAGAACAATTTGATTGTTTAAGTGGGTCTCACAATCACTTTGTTAGGAATTGTTTATGCCCCATAGAGCTGGAATCCTGAACCACTATATATCATGCCTTCTGTCTGTGATTGCTTTACTTTCTTGCATTCTATCATTTTGTTATTTATTTCATTAAAAATTGCATAAGAGCACAAAAAGAGGGAATTTAAATAACCGGGGTTGAGCAAACAAATTTTATAAACCCAATTCACCCTTCCCCTCTTAGGTTAAGCCAAGCCTAACAGACCTCATAAAACCATCCTCAAACTTTTGCTGCTTAGCCTCTTCATTTGCAGCAACATCTATGGCAAACCAAAGTAATGCAAAAAACTGCATCTCAGCCCAGAGGGTCGAAGGAAATAATTTTTTATAGAAAGTCTCTTTGAATATGATCTAAGTAATCTTAATGTCTTGACTCTTAAATACTTACTTTCACTGCTCCCACCACCTGTGAGCATCATCTATCAGTTGTAAGCTTGCAAAATAAACTCTATATACTTCTGATCAATTAACATAATCAAATGCCTTGCTCATAGCATCGAGCCAATTTTCAGCCACCATGTTATTTCCCCTAACAAAAGTTAGAGGGATTAGGTGATGAAATGCCCAGTCCTTCTAATTACTAGTCTTTTTGGAGGTTAGCTTGTAGCGTTTTTCCTTTTCCACTGACTAAGACTCTGCAGTTTGGTCTAACTAACTTTTTGTCATCCTTTCCTGTCCATCTATTAGAGCTTACTTCGACTACTCACCATGATGGTGTCCTGCGCCAGTCCCCTCACTAGCAACTCCATTCCTCTATTCTAACAGTCAGGCTCTATGCCCCTGATCTAGCTGATGGTCATCTACCTCTCATGGTGCTCTCTCTCCTTATCCCTCAGCCTGAGTACCATGCGTCTGTCTAGCTTGCTAAGTCGGTGGAATTGGGGGCGTAGCTATAACTATTTGAGGCTCACCCACACAGCCTCATATTAAGCTACTAGAACTAGCTCATCATCTCCTGTATGAGCATTGCTAAATATGCCTGCTGAGTATTTACCCTTTCTGTCATGGTTATCAAGGTTAGCCTTTTGTTTGCTTCTCTACTTACTCTTGAACAACCTTGACCTCCGCTCTCGCTAGAAGAGTGACACTGGCTATTCCCTGCTCCAGACTACACTGATTAGTTTGACGTGGAGCCTCCCTCTCAATCATTCTCCATGGGGTTCATTCTATAAGAAGAATAAATCTTCAATAAACATCTCAACATGTATTGCAAGCAAGATTTATTTATCATCTAATCATTCTGCAATCAAAAGTTCTATTTTTTATCATAGAGAATCCTTAAATGCAAATATCTATTTAAGGCACCCATACCTACCCCAATCTTTTCTATATTAGTCTTTGGTCGTCTCATACATTATGTTCATCTTTAATCTAAGTGCAATTTTCTTTAATACCAACTCTCACACCCTATTCCCAAAAATAACATAATTAAATATCATTGCCAAATTTAGGGGTGAAATCTCCCAAGATCCATCACATTAGAGATGAAACAAAACTACAAAAGTAACCACAATAACTCACAAATAAGGGAAAGTATTAAAATACCATACAATCCATAATATAGTCAAGTACAATCCTTCGAATTAAAATAGAACTACAACAATTGTTCTCAAAATTACTCTCATAGAAAAATCTGCCACATCTATCCTTATGCCACAATTAATGCCTTCCACGAGTGGCATTCTTTGAAAAAAATAAATAATATTGGGGTGAGTCACAGTAACTCAATAAGTAAAATAAATATAGCTAGCTCATATGATAAAATACTAGTCACACCACACCATATCACATATCATAAACTATCTAGTTTGATGGACCGCAACATCATTTTAGGGAGATACATCTCATCCCTTTTATGTTGCTTATTCAAACCTCTCTATCTGATATCATTTTATTTAATCAACACCTTAGATCATATTCTAACTAGTTTGTCAGACCACAACACTAATTTAGAGAGAAATCTCTCATACCTTACATGCTGCTCATCAAACTTCATGATCATGCAATCATCACAATATATCAATACCTTAAATCATATCCTAACAAATCAAGTGGACTGATAAGCTCATAATTTAGTATATTTTAATACCTAAATTCACATGTTTTGGTCCTTCATTGATTTATATCTACAATAAATTAGATAATGCACTCAATGGATTTAATTTATGTTTCAAGAAAATTAGTGTAATTTAGGTCAATCTGGGCGAAAACATGCTATTTTTGGCAAAGCAATTTTCATGAGGACATGTACTATTATGGGAGCATCAATCCTAGCTATTAATTAGTATTAATCATGATAGTAAAATGGGATTATGTAGTTGATTATCAAGTAGATAACTAGTAGACAGATTGCTAGATGCATGGTTGAGATCAATTACTTGAAGATGAAGTCATTACTTTAATAGCTATTCAATTAGAACTTCCACACACTATTTTCAAAGTATTCTTGGAAGTTTTAATGTGAATTGTAGGCAAATAAGATGGTGGGATGTGTTTATAGTAATACAATTGAAAAAGGATTTCTAATTTTAGGACTTTTATTTTTGGAGGCTTCACGCACAAGAAAAATTGTAATATTTTAGCAGCAATTCAAGGAAAATTTTAGCACAAATACAGGATGATTTGGAAAATGTATTAAATAATAAAGTTATATAAATTGAAATTATCTATCCAACAAATTAAGAATTACATGATTCGAAGTTAGTATGAGGACGTTATGACTAAAATACTAAAACTATCTCAAGAGATTTTCTTAACGCGATGTTCATTAATAGGTGTTACTTTAAGGAAGTTTTTGGCAAATATAAAGGATGATTCAGAGAAAGTGTTCAACATGAAAGATATAGATATTAAAATTATATTTCTAATGAATTAATAATCATGTAATATTGATATCATATGAGAAATTTATGATTAAAATACTAAGCTTTCTTCTGATGGATAGACTTTGTGTGCGAAAACATGACATTTTTAGCAATTGTGGATTTTGTGCACAAACTAACTCGAGGATTTCATATGTAGGTGCATTAAAATCCTAAATTGGGCTATTTAAAGGGTGTTTAATAGTGAAACAAGGGAATTTTGGAGAGGAGAAAGTGGCAACACACATCTTTTGAGGAGAATTCTATAAGGGAACAAGAGGGAGATTTCAAGTTCTGCAACATAAATATTTTGAATATTATTTTTTTTCTTTTTAGTATGACCTAAATTTCTTTTTCTGGGGTGATGATGTATCCCTCATTGATATTCTTTGTTAAACAACGATTGTTGGTTAATTAATTCAATTTTATCTTATTTCATTCATTGTGCTTATCGCAATCATTTGATTTATTAAATTGCTTGATAACCAATTTTATGAATTAGATTAATTATCTGAGCATGGTTAAGGTACACACCATATCCTAAACTATAATATCCCTCAAATAAATGGATAAATAGTTATGGTACACACATTATGCTAAACCAATCTATTTGGTTCATTAAAGTTCTTTGGTCTTAATAAGTTTTCACCTTAATTATGTTACACACTATAGGTAGTTAGAACGAGTGAAAATACTTAATTTAAATTTGCACACCTAACAGTAATAATGATTTATTAGTGAGAACAAACCCATGATAATGAATTGACACTAATAACCCAATAACATAGAATATCATTGAGTGGTGAAATCGAATCCTTAGACTCTTGCAACCTGAGAATCTCTTCCACATTACTTTCCATTATTGTTCCCCATTACTTCACCTTATACTTAGATTTATTTAGTCTCCATTACATCTTTTTAAGACTATGATCCACATCCTGGTTGGAGAAGTCATCCTGATTTTTCATAGAACAACAATCAAAATTAGATTCAAGCTAAAACTTGTTTTCAACCAAAGAACCCAACTCTAGAAGAGACCAAGCAGAGTTTTATCTAGGCAACCCAGGCTCAATTCCAAAATAATGAAGCAAGATTCCAGAATGTGGAGTCATCCATAAAGAAGATAGAGACTCAATTGGGGCATATTATAGAGGTTATGCAAAGTCACACATCTAGAATGCTATCAAGTCAGCTTGAGCAAGCTAATGTGATTACAATGTTAAGTGGTGGTAAGATAACAGATGATAAAGTTAGTAATGTGCTGAATAATTTTAATTTTTTTGCAGATGATGAGGAGAAGGTGAATGCTAGGAGAGCTATGTTCCAAATTCTTAATCCTACAAGTCACTACCTCTTTATGATCCACTAGTTCCTTTTCTTAGGTGTTTGAAGCTGAACAAAGTTGTTAAAAAATCTTGCGATGACAATGAGTAAATTCTAGCTTTAGATGTCTTTCCACAAGAAAAAGCTAATAAGATGATTGAAAATCTTAATTAAGATTCAACAAAAGAGGAAACTTTCGCAAAAGTGAATTTGAAGCAATTGCCTCATTCTTTAAGGTATGCATTTTTAGGCAACGATTCAATCTTTCCAGTGGTTATTTCTTCTTTTACAAGTATTGAGAAAGAAACACTCATGCAATTCTAGGACCATTCAATGAAGTTTGATATTTTCAAAGAGATAAAGCTATCCAATGAGAACAAGAATTGCTCTAAGATAAATGAAGTAGATGGAATCACTAAGGAATTTTTGTGAGAATCCATAAACATAGTTGAAGCAATACTAGTTAATGGAGATGAATTATAAGATGCTGAATTAGTCAAATATGTTTATCAACTTGGAGAACCAAAATTCTACATGTCAATACCAAGTTTCAAAGAACCGAATCATAGGAAGGCAAAATTTCAATTCAAATATGGAAGGTTATAGTCGAGCTGAGACTTTAAGTAAAGCATTTCTTGGTAGGTAACCCAAGTCTTTCTGACCTTTCATTATTTTCTTAGCATTTAGTTTAATTATTTTTATTACTTAGTGGTTTAATATTTCTATTGCAGAAGGAGGAAATTTGATTTTAGAGGATTACAGATACTCTTCCAAGTGTTAAAATTGATGTTAAGATAGCTTTAGAAGAAGAGGATGAGAATGCACTCTTTTTTTGAAGCTCTTGAACTTAAACCTCTTTTATTATTTCATATTGAGGACAATGTTTGGTTTAAGTTGTGGGGTGTTTTGGGATTTTCATTCAAGTGTGTTCAGATTTTGGAATTTTTTTTTGAATTTAGGTATAATTTTGATGTGCTTCAGTTTTGATGACTTAGCTAAAGAAAATCCACAAGCTACTATCCTAACATGTTGAATTTGTATACATTCGATTGATAATTTTCTCTTGATGATTAGTAATAGTAACATATGATGAGTTTTAGATTACCATTGTATATGATTTAGAAGGAAGGATAGATGTTATCTTATAATTTAATGATTCTTATGATAAGTCATTTTTTATGATTGATGAAAATTTCCTTGAGCACATTATGTTATGATCATGCAAAGTGTATATGGATTAGTTGATAGTGTTGTGAATTCAATGACATATTTTGATTGATATAAGCATGCTAGAACTTGTTTAATTATCCCTCAATGCAAAATCTTAGATAACATATTTACTTTGATGTAATTTAGGCATTCTTTGATCAATTTGAGCGTTTCAAGTTAACCTAGTACATTCACTATCACTAGTCTCCCTATTTGAGCCTTAATGAAAGAACTGCATATGCAAAGCATGTGAAAGACCATCATTCCACGTTTCTTTCATTAGCCTCATTATTAAAACCTTTTGAGCCTAAAAAAAATCATGCTTGACCTATTAAGAGATATATTTCACGCAAATGGTTGTCAGAGAGGTATATGAGTGCAAAAAAAGATAAGTTTAGGAAATTGAAAAGAAGAATGCCAAAAGAAAAAGAAAAAAGACAAAAAGAAAAGAATCAATAAGGATTCAACTTTCAATTGGGGGATCACATTCCAAAGAATTCAAAAGAAAATAAGTTTGGGGGTATGGTAGTAATACAACTCATATAAAAGCAAAGAAACCCCCGCTCCCTCCTCCCCTCCCCCACCCCCCGAAAAAAAAAGTTAAGACAGTGAATATTTATATGCAATTCAATTATGATCTTTTACTTTGTGAATCTTTGCTTCTTTTCTTATTTAGCTAAACCCAAGGCCCCATTACACGCATAACAAAGACCTATTGATCTAAGTGAACAAAGTTGTCTACATTAGTAAAGAGGAATTATGAAAGCAAGCTTATTAGGTATTCTGTGAAGATCATTAGAATCATTGGTTTGCACATTACTGACTGAGAGGAATACATGTAGCATGAGATTGACACTACATACATGGACATTTTTACTTTATGAAAAGATTAATGAAGCATGAGTTTAATGAGATTATTTTGTAAGTGTCTTAAATGATTTCTAAGTTATTTGTACATATGTAATTTGTCTGGTGTGTTCTTAATCATTTGAGAGAGATTATTCTATTTGTTCCATAAGTTTTGGTTGCTACTTTGCTCAAGGATGACCAAATCTAAGTTTAGGGGTATTTGATGAGCTCATAATTTATTATATTTTAATACTTAAATTCACATATTTTGGATCCTCAATTAACATAATTTTATTGATTTATATCTACATTAGATAAAATATTGTACTCAATGGATTTAATTTGTGTTATAGGCAAATTGGTGGAATTTAGTTCAATTTGGGCAAAAATATGTTGTTTGTAGCAAAGCAATCTTTATGTGGACATATACCGTTGTGGGAGCATCAATCCTAGCTATTAATTAAGCATTAATCAGGATGATAAAATGAGATTATGTAGTTGATTATTAAGTGGACAACTAGTAGCCAAATTGCTAGATGCATGGTTAAGATCAATTGCTTGAAGATGAAGTCATCACTTCGATTACAATTCAATGAGAACTTCCACACACTATTTTCAAAGTATTTTTTGAAGTTTTAATTTGAATTGTAGGCAAATAAGATGGTGGGATGTTTCTATAGCAATACAATTGAAAAAGGGTTTCTATTTTTAGAAGGACTTATATTTTTGAATGCTTCACGCACAAGAAAAATTGCAATATTTTAGCAGCAGTTCAAGGAAGATTTTGGCATAGATATAGAATGATTTGGAAAATTTATTAAACATTAAAGTTGTATAAATTAAAATTATCTATGAAAAAAATTAAGAATCACATAATTTGAAGCTAGTATGAGGAAGTTATGACTAAAATACTACAACAGTCTCAAGAGATTTTCTTAACACGATATGCGTTAATAGGTGCTTCATTAAGGAAGTTTTTGACAAATATGAAGGATGATTTAGAGAAAGTATTCAACATAAAAGATCTATATATTAAAATTATATTTCCAATGAATTATTAATCATGTGATTTTGATGTCATATGAAAAATTTATGATGAAAATGCTAAGCCTGCTTCTGATGGACATACTTTGTGCGCTGAAACATGATATTTTTAGCAATTGCATATTTTATGTGCAAACTAACCTAAGGAATTCATATGTAGGTCCAAGAGAACCCTAAATTGGGTTATTTAAAGGTATTTAATAGTGAAAATTTAGGACTTTTGAAGAGGAAAAAGTTTCAGCACACATCTTTGGAGGAGAATTCTACAAAGGAACATGAAGGAGATTTCAAGTTCTACAATATGAGTATTTTGAATATTATTTTCTTTTTCTAGGGCAATGATGTAGCCCTTATTCATATTCTTTATTTAAAAAGTATTGTTGGTTGATTAATTCAATTTTATCTTGTTTCATTCATTATGCTTATTGCAATAATTTGATTTATTAAATTGGTTGATCACCAATTTTATGAATTAGATTGATTATCAAAGTATGGTTAAGGTACACATCATATGCTAAACCTTGAGCTTCCTTGAATTAATGGATAGATGGATATGGTACACACCTTATGTTAAACCAATCTATTTGGTTTATTAAAGCTTTTTAATCTGAATGGATTTTCACCTCAATTGTGTTACACACCATAGGTAATTGGAGCAAGTGAAATACTTGATTTAAATCTGCATGCCTAACAGTACTAATGATATATTAGAGATAACGAACCCAATGTAAGGCCCTGAAAAATTTCAAAAATGTAAATTTTTGTTATTGTAAAGTTTCGGTAATTTTTGCTGGGTCGACAGATTGTATAATTAAATTTTTGAGAAAATTATTATGAAAAAGTTATGAAATTGAATAGATTATTAATATA